>CABFOQ010021893.1:0-14838 GCA_900660455.1 Gephyroberyx darwinii | reverse complement strand
GCAGCTCTGCGGTATGGTCTCTGCTGGTGCTGCTGATTCTCTACCTCTCGGCTGCCAGAGGCTCACAATGCAGCAAGGTGACTCAATGTTATTGTCTTCCCCTCAGAGAGCCTCCTCCCGCTGAATCACAGCTTACTAGAGGGGCTCTGCAGAAAATGTAATAGAAAACTCTCTCTCTCATTCTCTTCTGGCTATCAGCTCTTCAATTTAGGGCCAGGATAGGCATTTCACTCTTGAGGCACAATAGTCAGGTATCTAACTGGCAGCTCCCACATAAAAAAATCAATAACATCTTAGCTGAGATACATTATTTCAAATTATCCCTTAATCTCGGAGAGGTCAGGTATGTAAAAGTCTGTAAACCTTATCCAAATGTCTCAAATGGCCCTGAATTATTGTAGAGAGAGATATTCTCCTGCTCAGTAGGTTATAGGGGGCAAGTCATCATGATGTTGCTGTTTTAAAAATAGGTGCTGATCCTTCCCAACTGTGTAAGCTGCCACTTACCAGGTTGGGTATGATCTCTTATGATATCAGACAATGATTAATTGCTTTTCAGTTTATCAAGCTACTGCACCTACAGGGCTGTGATTTTATTTGTATTACAAACCCACCATTGTGGGTGAAAGCCAGACTCATTGTTGTGCTGTATCTGTCAAAACTCAATAAACACTAATTTTATGTTCTGTGCTTAAGGTTTTTTTTTATTCTGGCAGGCAACTGTAGTAAGCAGATGTTTTAATGTTGCTCAAGGAATAAATGTATGCTGGCAGCCGCTTCAGGTCTCCCAGCAGAAAGGGGCCATCTGATACATCATTTTAATCTATTCTATTGATTTTTTAAAAATGATTCCTGAATGTTTGGGACACAAAACACTACATGAATAAGAGGTACAATTTTCAATGTGTGTAAATAACAATAACCAATAGTGTCATCAATGCTAACAAGGATCGCAGTTTCCAATTGCCATTAATCATGCAATCTTAAACCGCTAAGCCCTGTGCCTGCCAGCATATATGCACAATTGAGCTAACTCAAAGCACAGCCCTAAATTAGCTAAAGCATTGTATTTTGGCAGCCACATCCAGAATTTCTAGAGGAATATGTTTTACAGACTGCAATAACTGTGGTACACTCAGCCTACACATAACAACAGCAACCTCTGCTGGTAAACTGATTCAGCACATGACACCAATGTTAAAGTTAAAATTCCTCTCAAGGTGAGTCTCAGTCCAGGCTTGAACCCATAAGTCCTGTGCATGTACTTCTATTAAGGAGTGATGTTAACCAACTTTTGACCTTGGTTATACTCAATGCTTGTGATCTGAAGAACCTGAAGTTCTACCTGATGGTCAGGAGAGCTGTACTTTTACAAATATCAACGTCAAGTCAAATTTATTTACAACAGAGAACCAAGAACACAAATACAACAAGATAAAAACAACACACAACAAATACATCACAAACTCAGTGGAGAACTACACACACAGATTACAATTGAGAGTATCTTCAGAAAACTAGTGCCAGCTCACTTCAATAGCACATAAGATCAAGAGTGCACTGAGACATTTCCCCAAGCGCCCAGTGCGCAGGGCAGGGGTGAGAGGTGGACTTGAACCCATTAATCAAAGATTGCTGCTTCCTGGCTTGGTTAAAAACTGTGTGACAGGGCAGCGGTTTGGGGTAGAGATCTGGCACCTTAGTCAGAAAGTACAATATCTGTTCTTCAAGAGCTTCTCTATCAATTCATCATTCAAGAAACAATTTTGATTGAGTTATAGCAGAATATGTCCAAGGTGGGTGTGATTTTGTGAATTCTCGTTCAATAAGCTCAATCCACTGGTCATTTTTTTTACTGCCACCTTTGTTCAAGCAGGTTCCACAGTAACAGTGGCCAAACTATATCTTGTCATACTATGAAAAAACAATTTCTTGAACTACTTCCCAGCTGGTTTAACCATGTTGTGACCTGCCTATGGTGACAAAGGTTGTGACATTGAGCCCTGGGTGGTGTTGATGAAATGTGATCGTTATTCCCCACCCTATACTGGTTGTGACAAGAGACACTGTTAAAACATTTGTATATGCCCTTTACTCCTGTAAAAAAAGGGACTTCATGTCACTTTATTCCAGAAAACACCCTTTGCCAAAAACTCTCCTGACACTTTTGTTGCATGTCATCCCTCCTCTCTCACAATCTTTTCTGTATGCTGCTTCAACTACTGCTGCTGTTGCTTTATATACTGCTGCTGCTGCTTTATATACTGCTGCTGCTTCGCTACTGCTTCTACTTCAACTACTACTGCTTCTGCTTCAATTACTGGCGCTTCTGCTTCAACTACTGCTGCTGCAACTACTGATGCTGCTGCTTTAGCTACTGCTGCTCTTGCTTCAGCTACTGCTGCTGCTTCGACTACTGCTGCTGGTTCAACTACTACTTCTGCTTCAATTACTGCTGCTTCAACTAAAATAGCACATGTGGAGTTGTTTGCAGCTAATGTTTGGGAATCACTCAGCAATGCAATTTGTTGTGGTCTTATTCTGTCATTTAACTGACTGGCATTTATTGACTTCATTATAGACTAACATCTACATTAGCTTGCTTAACAACAGAGTATCCAGATTATCAGATTATAAATTGATTAAAACTGCAGACTTGATAAAAACACAGCTACGGTTCATCATTCAGCATCACTATCTACCATGCACTATGTTAAGCTTGAACCAGTTAGTGGCTGGATTCACAGCAAAGGAGGTGGTAGTATGGTGCAACCAAAAGGTGTTTATTCACCCACAAAAATGACACAACAAACTGGTCAACAGAAATGAGTTGCCTGTGAGCAGCTCTCCAGGGTCCTGACACCCTTATATACTCTGCCTTAAGTAATTAACCTGGATGCTACCAACTATAGGGGTGTATGTAATGACAGTCAACAATTCAATATACTTCCCCTTTAAAATACTATTTTACATATCTATCTAATACATACTGTACACTTAACAAATGTTGCTCTCAAACAATAAATACTGCCACATAGAGACAATATACATTTTTAGTTCAAACCCACACACCAACAACCCCCCTCTGCTATCCTATCACATGGTCCCTCCCCAAACTACATATATAGGTGCTCAGACACACCCGAGAACTCATTTGCCTGAACACCCTGGAAAACAAACAAGACAGCACAGGTGATTGCATGAACCAACACTTAACCCTTACATTGTACCAATGTAGTGTTACACTTAGAAGTATTACACTTTCCCATACCAATGACATCATGACATTCAGCCAAACAATGAAAACTAATTCCATGTCAGGTTAACTGCTGAACATTTGTTTGTTTCCTTCAGGTGGAGCTTCAATCCTTGCTGAGTAACTGCTCCAGCAGGACAAGATAAAATAACTCACAAAAAACAAACTTAAAATATTTAGTAAAATATATATTCAATAAAATACTTTAAAATCATGACTAGGTTTGCAATTATTAATGCTGTGCAAATGTCACTGTGCAAACTATTCAGTAAGTCAATAAGTGTACAATATAAATGCACACAATATATTTCCATTTAAATGCAAATAGTGCAAAGTCCACCATTTATCCTTCACTCTTCCAAGCTGCTATAGATCAGAACAAAATTTAAATGGCACTTGAGCTGGCTTGTACTTCTGACGCTTGTCACTTGCTCACATCATTGATAAAATGGCTAGACTGTGCCGCTTTCAAGGGACCGCCCACCTGCTCTTTCGTCATCTCGCCACGTACAGTTCAGTGCAACGCAACATGCTGACCACTTTGACAGAAAGTTGAGGGGGCCACTGCGATATTAGAGCGCACGTTAAGAAGGCGGGTCTTCTTACGCTACCCCAATTGCACTATGTGGACAACTAACCATGCTCAATAGCTAACTAGTCTTAGCTATCAATACAGTACTCTAACCAAGAGAGCAACGGGAAAGCAGGCTAAATGAGGGTCGGGATTCATAATAAAGTGAGTACCCCTGGGGCATATCCATGTTATCAGTGAAACCTTTACGTTACGTTACGTGTCATTGACACGTATTGACTTGTATCCGTCTTTTATAATTATGATCTGTCAGTTGCAGTGCTAAAGCTAGTAACCTAACGGCTACCTCTTGATATTAGCTAGCCAATAATGTACAACCTATGCCGTATGTGATACAAGCTCGCTGGAAGAGCTGGGCAAGAGGAAATGGTAGTGACAGTGGAGCCAGCCTAACGTTAGATTCACTGGCCACAAAAGGATCCTTGTTCACGTTGATTTTTACTTTAATACTGGGTCTATAAAAACTGTTGAAATTCTATTTCCAGATGTGTTGGAGTCGGGCCCTCCTCACCAGCTGGCTTGTGCTTCTATGCCAGCTGTTGTGTCTAGAGGCAGTTCCAATCAGTTTGGACAAGACAAAGGTCAAAGAGCCGGAGCAAAAACCTGAAGAAATCCCAGCTAGTGTGGTAAGAAGATAGCGGAGTAGGTTTATCCCATCGTTACTTCTCAGCTATGTGCTCATTAACGTTAAATTGGAAATCCACCCGGAAACACAATTCGTGTTATTTCTTACACTCCTAAGCAGTTCAGTCTTGACTTGAAATCTCCTTGAAGTTGGAAGCAATAGAACAAAGGCTTTATTAATGTCATCAAGTGCCAATTCCTGGAGATACTTAATGGACAGTGAACCAAAAACTGACATTTTGGTTACAGGGACATCACCCAGGGAGGCCTTACAGAGAGATAGACACGTTTTAGTTTAACACCTGCTAGCACTACAGTTACATTAAGCTCAGTTGGATACAAATGCTCAAACATTATGATTCCACAAAGCTGGTTCATCAGAAGAACAGCCTCAGGTGTTGAATCTTTGAGTGCATAGATTTGAGCCTTGGTTCTCTGGTTTCTACCTTGAGGGAGGGAGCTGTTCATGTTTACATACTGACTGAATTTAGACTCAAGATACAAATATATACAAATAGCATGTAAATTATTTTTTTTGGGGGGTGGAGTTTTGCATTAAAAAGAAAATGCACACAAACACAACACTATCATTGTTTAGGAATAGGTAACTGTGCTGCAGCTGTTCTGTGGTTGAAGAGAATAGTAATTTGTAGACATACGGTAATGCAGTTTGTAGGCGAAACCTTTCATGACGCAACCTGTCTATACATCAAATGTCTGGGCAGAGGATCTGTTACACTTGTCAGCAGACATGTTTCCAATGAAAGCAAAATGATCTGTTAGTCACTTAAAAGCAGACAATGGTCAGTCTTGAGTCCATTGAACCAATAATATGGATGCTGATAATAATGATAATAGACAGTCTGAAGGTCCACTCAGCACAGCAGAAAACGCCCAAGACTATGTTACAGGAAGTTTAAATATACATGAAAAAAGGCTAAAGGCTTGAAAGTCCACTCAACATGCTGATAAATCTATGATGACTATTGTAGAACTACCTTATGTGTGTTAGTTGTAATATACTGGATAGAACATTTACGCTACAATGTTTTATTTATTCCATGTAATAGGACACTGGACTCCACTATGACCGCTACCTCAGGGAAGTCATCGATTTTCTAGAAAAAGATCAGCATTTCAGAGAGAAGCTCCATAACACAGACATGGAAGACATAAAGGTATTGTGTTTTCTTTTCTTTAGTCCTATCAGTTGGGTGGGAAATTACCACCAGCCACTAGGAAACTGCTAGTAAATTATGACTGGTGTGGCTGGTTCAGGATTCTCGCTGGCCATGGAATTATCAGAAATAGCATGGAATTTTGAGTATTCCAGAACAGAGAAAAGTCAGGGAATTTGACCAATTCTGGAATATCAGGGAATTTTACAAATGGGTCACTTCACAGGAATATTTCAGAATGCATTTTACAACTTAATTCATTGACTGCATTAGAAAGTGGTTATTTTGATGGCTATTTTTCTGAGCTGAGTATTAAAAAAGGAAGGAAGGATTTTCTTTAGGTCTTGGAAGTGCTCTGACTTAGTTATAGAAAAACATATAAAAGTAATGGAATTTATATGAAATTATATGTGTGTTCTTCATTACACAGCAAGGGAAGCTGGCCAAAGAGCTGGACTTTGTCAGCCATCATGTCAGAACAAAACTGGACGAGCTTAAGAGGCAGGAGGTAAACCGACTGCGGACTCTGATTAAGGCCAAGCAAGACCTTGAAGGAGGAAATGGTATGCTGTGCTGCCTACTCACAAGTCTTTTTGTATTACAGTACATTATTTTTAATTTATATTAAAATATATTTATATCTCACCTTCATACCACTAATTGGCTGTATTACAGTTTGGTAATTACATTTGGTGTTTGAGCTTTCGCCCACAACAACACACCAGTAGTCTATTGCCATTTGTAGGGTTGGGCAATAATTCAATATTATTGTCATTTGATTATTTAACATCTGATTTAGCATCTATTAGGAGATATTGTTATATATTGATAGCAAAGTAATTTCTTAGGATTATTGATATTCATTTTGTACATATAGCACAGCCCTAGCCATAACACAATGTAATGTGAGGAATCATAGAGCTTGAGTCTGTAACTTTTTAAAAATTATTAATTAATTATTTCCCACTCAACAGACATAGCAGTGGATCACCAGGCTCTGTTGAAACAGTTTGAGTACTTGAACCACATGAATCCACACACATTTGAAGTGGACGACCTGGATCGGCTCATCAAATCGGTAAGGCTTGAACACAACCTTGAACACAACCTAACATCACAAAAGAAAGTTTGATTAAGGGCGTGTTCACACTATTACGCTTTTTTCAAACTGCCAGTGCAGTTTGAAGTTGAAGTTAATCGGGATCAGCTGCAAGCCTGCATAGGGGAGCACTTTCTAAAGTTGAATCAGAAATGAAACTTTTTAGTACTGGTAGAAAAGTTGGTAGCAATTGTAGAGAGTAGTAAAGTTGGTATAGGAAAACATTGGCTGTAATGGTGTCTAGTGTCAGAGTTGTACCTAAGTACTGTGTGCTGATTGTTGCAGCTAGTGTCATGTGACCTGCTTCTCATCAGCACAAAGTTTTGTTTTTTTTTCTACAAAAAAGTACACATCATGGATGATATTAACAGTGAAGTTGGACATTCTGCCACATTACCTGTGCATTTGAATCAAGGTAAATTCAAAAACACCTGTAAAATTAGCACTTATTTATTCCCCATCAAGGCCACCAATGATCTGGAGAACTATGACAAAGAAAGACATGAGGAGTTTAAGAGGTATGAGATGATGAAAGAGCATGACAGACGGGAACACCTGAAGACACTGGATGATGATGAAAGAAAGAGGGAGGAGGAGCACTATGAGGAACTGAGGAAGAAGCATGCTGACCACCCTAAAGTCAACCACCCAGTAAGTCTGATTTAGGTGCACAGACAACACAGTCACTGCATGTTGTGTTTCTACTAAGTTTGACCTAGAGAAACTCTTCCCTTTCGTGTGTTGCATTTTGTGGTTTTGATTTGAGTCCACTACTTGCAAACAAAAATAACCTTACTTACATAGTGTGCTTCAGGTCTCTTTGCACTTTTGTATACTTTCAGCATGGCCCTCTAACCTATCTACTAAACAGCTGACAGCTTCTGTGTGCAGGGAAGCCAGACATTTTTCCAACTGAAGTCAAAAATGTGCTTTTGCTTCTGTGTGCAGGGAAGCCAGAATCAGCTCAAGGAGGTGTGGGAGGAAGCTGATGGCTTGGACCCTGAGGATTTTGACCCCAAGACCTTTTTCAACCTGCACGGTAAACACTCCTGTCGTAGACTAGAGGAGTGATGCCCATGCATCCAGAGCCACATATTGTGTATCATCCTACACAAAGTAGATGCTGGTGTATTTGTTCACTACACAAGGTTGTAACATTGTTGTGTGGTCATGTTTTTTTCTTGGTGACAGATACCAATGGAGATGGCTTCTTTGACGAACAGGAACTGGAGGCATTGTTCACCAAGGAGGTAAAGTCATGGCAGTTTCTAAGTTTTTGTATGCGAATGGTCTTTGTACTAACTAACGGTTGATTTCTGCGTTTTTAGCTGGAGAAAATCTATGACCCCACTAACGAAGAGGATGATATGGTGGAGATGGAGGAGGAGAGGCTACGTATGAGAGAGCATGTTATGAATGAGGTAGGTTATCATTAATCTGTTATCTACTGCCTTGATTCTGTCACTGAATTTTAGAATATGAATGCAAGATGATCAAGCGCTTTGCTCCTATCCTCCTCCTAGGTGGATTCAAACAAAGACAGGCTGGTCTCCTTAGACGAGTTCCTGGTCGCTACAAAGAAAAAGGAATTCTTGGAGCCAGATAGTTGGGAGGTGAGACAGAATATATGGTCATGGACTTTGTTGTGTTTGTTTTTTTTTTTTATATTTTTAGCAGTCAAATGTACTAGAACTGTACTAGAACACTAGAACAACAACAGGACTGTAATAAAGGGTTTCACGACCGCCCTGTGTTCCTCAGACCTTGGAGCAGAACCAGGCCTACACAGACGAGGAGATGAGGGAGTTTGAGGAGCATCTCACCCAGCAAGAGCAGGACCTCAACCAGAAGGCTTTCGACCTCCAGAAACAGAGGGAGGAGCTGGAACGACAACAGGAACAGCTTAATGCACAGAAAATGGAGCTTCAGCAGGTAAGGAGTGACACATTCTCATTCCTTCTAGCTGGAGACTGATAACTGATGAAGTTGGCTAGCAAGCTACAGTAGCCACCACACCATAACGGTGAATGTAGCAAACCCTTCACAGCCAAACCATTTACATGCAAGCCAGAGAGTTTAACTCATAACTTGAATGGCAAATGGTTAGGAATATTGTTACATTTGGCTTGGCATGCAGGACAACAGATTTTGTGGCCGCCATCTTCTGACACCTCAAATTTAAAGTGCGACTTACGATAATTTCTTAGTGAGCTACCAGTCACCTCCGTTACGAGGAGTTTCATAAGGAGGAAGCACCTCATTTCCTTCGATGACATCATGACCCCCTGTAAAGTAGACCTTCTTTCCGTTCTTGCACACTTCATCAATTATGGGCTGTAGCTTCTGCCTTTTGTCCCGGTCAACATTGCAGAGATCCTGTGCAGTAAACTGTAGATCATTGGGAAAGGTTAACTTCCTGGGAGCTTTCCATACTGTATCTCCAGGCAAGAAACGGCCATATACTTCTGTGTATCAAGTTCAATAGACTGGGTCAGTGTCCATGGTCATCCTGGGCCCAAATAGTTCGGCATATGTAATGCAGGCCATATGGGTCGATACCCTCAGTCGACCAGGGGCTGAATAGATTGGTGTAGAAAGACCTGGTGGTAAAATCCTGCGTCTCACAAAATCCAGGTCTGGCCTGGCCAGCATTAGCACTACATATCCACCAGGGGCCAGCACCCAGTTAACACACTGTAGATCTCTCCTTTTACTTGGTCATGTTAACACCTCAGTCTGCTTTCATTTAGGTCACAGAAGAAAATAGAGTAGCAATTTGTTTGGTAAAAACCCTCATTTTCTGTCGGTTATCATGATTGCTGTGAGCTATCTCATTGTCTTTTACAGGCAGTAGAGCATATGGAACGGCTGAAAACGCAAAGAGTCGAACCCCCTCCAGAGGTTCACGGTGAGTGTCAATTATACCTTTTCACTTTCCTTTGGAGGATTGTTTATAGATTAACCTCTGAGAATGGAAACTAACCTGGAATTATGTTGTTCCAGTTGAGGGAAATGCTCTCCCGGAGTTGCATGGAATTGACAACCAGTTGCCTCCTGGACACCAAGACCTACTGCAAGAACATGCACCCCAAGCCCATAATGATATACCTCAGGCACACTATGAAGGACAAGAACACAACTTGCCCCAGCATGGTCTCCCCCAGACACACCAGGATCTGCCACCAGGCCACCAAGAGGTTCCACAGGGCCAACATAACTTTCCATAAGGTTGCTATCAGGACTTAAGCCTCACCTCCAACTGGCAGATAGGATTGGGACCATGATAATGACATGCCTGATCCCATGGCTTCACAAGTTTTTCAGTACCTGTGTTGCACACAGGTAGAGTGGTCACTGCTCTTCTACTAACATCACTTGGAGTTGGAGGACACTTGATGGGGGAGAGCAGTCTAAATTAAAGGACTTCCTTGGGGAACAATGCCAGTGTTGGATAATAACTGTAGTCCTTGGATTTGGTAATCCGATTGCAAAAATAAAATGACTGCAAACAACCCAGGACATGCATCTTTAAATGTGCGTATTTATCTTTTAAAGGATTTTAGCTGTTTTTGGATTACATTAAATTACACAGTTTTGGAAATGATACAAAAATATCAATTTGTTCAGCTTCCCTTGACCTCTATTGTACTGTTGAAAATGCAGGATTGAAACAGACAACAGACTCCCTTTCCCTTTCACACACAGGTCTATTTGGGTGTGTATATTGCACAGCTTTTGAGGCGAATGAATGGGTATAAAACATCATTTTCTGACTTCACTAGCATTTCTTTAAGATACTCCCAGTCACCTTGAACAAGAGAGAAGAGCATGTTTTATGACCTTTTATGTTGACATTTTTTATCTGGACACTACCACACATTTCAAAGGTTGAGTGCAAGTGACTTTGTATCAAGAGCCTAAATATTCAAAAGGCACAACATTTGGATGGCCCAAAAATATTTTACATTTAATTTTCAAAAGGTAAATGAGTACTTTCCAGACTCCCCAGATTATATTTAGGGAGTAAGTGTGTACTCAGTGTTTCACACACTTTGTTTCCATAATGAGCAGCTCCCACTACCAGCAAATGGTAAAGTATCCATCTATCTATAGATAGATGGATACTTTATTGATCCCCAGGGGGGACATTCTGGGATTGCAGCAGCACAACAGTATGTCCATAACACAGCCAGTGTGCTCCCATACGGACTATGATTAGCATCATGTTACAACTACTACCAACTTTCAATTGTGGTTGATGTAAAGTGTCAGCTGGCTATGTACCATGAAACCCTGCTTCCTCTTCCTCGTAATTAGTTAGCTCACAAAAAAGTGGTCCTGTGCTCATTTTCAAAAAGTTAAACTTGTTTCTCAACTTCAGAAAGCTCTCCGCTCTGCCTAAAGTCACCAGGCACAGCACCTTTCCAGAGTGGCTGTTTTCCGTACACCTTGCAGCAGCTCTCCATTGACTGATGTAAAAAAGGTGCTTCAAGTTCGAAAATAAGCAGAATACACCAAACACTGACAATCACATTTTTCCATATAATTACAGCCTTAAAAGTCCTACAGATGCTCATAGGGGAGTTTGAGAGAAGTTCCAGTGTGTCAGAACTTGTTTAATTACTTGATTTGTTCAAGTAGTCTGCTTGCCATAAAGAGTAGCAAATGTTGCACTTCAGATGGTTTATGGTTGGTATGTTACGCTTCACAAGCATTTAACAGTGAGGTTTTGTTTACACACCAATGTGTATGTGAAATGTTTATATATGGATTGATCATGATTTAAACTTGTTTAATAAAATGGTTTTGATGTTCATAAGTTTATTTCATCAATTAAGGTAGGCCTTACAGGTGTTGTCTTTCATCACTATTGTGTCTGAATGTATTTGTATTTGTTGAACCAAACAACTGTTTGTCTCTTTAAGGCAGATCAACTATTTGAAAGATTAAATTCCTAAACATTACTGTCAAAGAGCTGTGAGGCCAATATTACTGGTGTCTCAGAATGTGATGCATCGGTCTTTTCACATTGTCCATGACATTTAAGCAAATTGTTTAGATTACAAAAGCCCCAGAACCTGCCACTTGCATTTCTAAGTCTCAAATTATGGTTTCCCTCAGAACTTGTTCTCTACTCAAAGTTTTTGAAAGCATGCCATGTTTTCCCACAAATTGTTCGGTGTGATTGCTGTGATATCCAGATTGCATCTCATTTTTTCCTTTAGTTGAGTGCTAATGGTGTGGTTTCTTCCAGCTGGCAGACTATGACCGTGGTAAACATCGGTGTTGATTGTTCACGACACCTTCCACTCAGGAAAGTGAAGGTGCATCCTGTGAACTACAAACAAGTCCACCTTATTGTGGTTTTAGGTGGAGTAAATCCCATTTTTCTTGCCATGCCAGCAGTTTGCACAGTGTGCTAAATGCTGCTTTCAGACAATATTGAATCGTGTTTTGCACAACATGTACAGATGGTGTTTTCTGATTGCTTGCGGATAGATAAAGATTGATAATGTTGTACACCTCAGTTCAAGATAATAAAAGCTATGACCCTCCATCCAATCTTGTGTAACATGTTTGTCCTCAATTAGTCAATGAACCATTAAACTGCTGTATATACAATGTAGATGAGCACTGTATGTGTGGACAACCCATGCATACAACATAGGAATAATTCACACAAGTCAAAGAAAATGGCACTTTAAATTGGTTATTACTTGAAACAAAACAGAAGGCTTCAATATGACCATAGCAAAATGTACATAACAGAATGACTTCATTGTAAATGACGTGTTTGTCCTCATGTTGAGTTTACTCAAAGTGCTTTTTCAGACAGTAAAGCATGCTTACAACTGAAGTGGACTATATATCGTATAGTCTTTCTATATGCCTGTATATATAGTCCAAGCCATTAAACTTCAGTAATACCAGTTTCTTTCAGCCACTGCAAATGTACATTTTCTGCTATTGAGACACATGGATAGTCCAACAGTACACTAATTCAAGATTTATCAGGTTTAAGGCTAGGCAATGGCATTATGATTGTGAGAAAGATTTGCGTTGTAAAGGTAAGACAGACAAGACAGTAAGTCTAGATCATAAACAGTCCAGTAAGGGGATTTGTGGTCCAGCAGTATGGGTAGGTCTAACAGGTAGAAGGTGGGAGAAATGAGTGGCATCCAGGATTACCTGGATTGCTGCATAGCCATTTGGCTCATCCCTTGGCTGAGCTTTAACAGTCCTGCTCGGCCTGCAACCACCAAGCAGACAGTCATTAAGTCAATTTATCACAATGTCACTTCACACACACTTCACATTGGTAAAAGAGAAGTAAAGAGACAATTGCTTGAAATTAAGTTCAAGCAGTAAATTAAGTAATGGGGGTAAAACAATGGTGGCAACGTGTTCAAGAAGCAGTCAGCAGTTTAAAAGATTTAGTAAAGCCAGCATTGCCCCTGTTGGGGATTTAAATTAGTAATAATCTCACTTTCCTTGTGCAGTATCTGCAAAACATGCATGGTGTGTCTTCTGCCAGATGGAGCCAAAAAAAGCATCTGTTGTATGGGGATTCAGATCATGTGATTACTCCCACAGACTTAGAGAATAGATACCCAAATGCATGTGGCCATATTTATATTAGCTTGTTTTTTTTGGTTTATACCACAACGGCAGAAGACAGACTGCTTCCATTTCTCACTGGAATGAAGGACTCTGAGTGAGGAGGGAGAGGGAGACAGGACCCATTTCAGCAAACGACCAACAAATTCTCCAAATGAATCAACCCGCTTTGACACCGAAGAGCAGATAGGCTGGCAATAGCAGCACTGGAAAAAGCCCAAAATGCATGCCGAAAAGGATGCAACCCAGTTCAAAACCAAAAGAAAGTAGCAGCAAACAGCAGGTAATACAACACATCTTTATTGAAACAGTCTCTCAACCAATAACGTCAGCTTACAAAGAGGAGATGGTGCGAGGGGAGAGCGAAAAAAAAAAAAGAGAAGAAAAACATTAATAGCCTCTATGAAAATCAAAAGGATTAAGAGGAAAAAGTGGCTGACAGCATGGGGCAGTAAAAGAAAATAAAATTCTTGTGGGATTGGACCGACAGTGGCAGGGTATTTTTTGCATTTATTTTGTACAAAAAATAAATTAATGAAATCTTTCAAGTTTACAGGAATATCTATTCGTTGTTTTTAACACCCAGACTTGCTGATAATCCTAAATGCTGTGAAGTTCAGCGTTGCATGTGTTAAAACATTAAAGAGTATCTAGACAGACGGGAGCAGACTGACTGATAAGTAGGCCAGGAGTTTAAAAAAAAAAAAAAAAAAAAAAGATTACCAATGAGAAACAAAAAAGTGTTATAAAAGTGAGCTGGGGCGAACACATTCATAAATCCTGAATGTTCTACGTGGCGCAATTCGATGTTCCTTAGGATCCTTTAGGATCGCATTGCTTGAGTATTACCTCGGGAGCAACCTCGAGGTCCCTGGGCAGCGCCCCGTTTGTAGCCTTGCTGATAGCCCTCCTTTAGGAAACAGAACAAACATTTAGTATCACCTACTAGCCACCTTAAATCTCTGGATTTCGTCCATTGGTGATCACTATCAATTTGTTCTAATCAGTTCATATGTTTCTTTTTCAGAGTATAGGATACTACAGTAAATAGTGCAGTTCCTAAGGACAAAAGTTGTATTGAAGGAAGGAAGGAGTCCTTACCCGCTGGTAGGTGCTACTCGAATAGTCCCGAGACGTGTTAAACTGGGTTTGACCATAACCACTGTTCGAGAAAGGAGGGCGATAGCCATCATATCCCCCTGAAACAAAAGAAATGGTTTCATCAATATTCCACCATTGTGTGTAATGAATCACTCCGTCAATAATTCCAAACACATGTGAACAAAGTCTCATTACTATGAACCATGAAGTCAGAGTACCTACACCGATGAGCCACAACATTAAAACCACTGACAGGTGAAGTGAATAACATTCATTATCTCGTTACAGTGGCACCTGTCAAGGGGTGGGATATATTGGGAAGTAAGTGAACAGTCAGTTCTTGAAGTTGATGTGTTGGAAGCATGAAAAA
>CABFOQ010021889.1:7277-20571 GCA_900660455.1 Gephyroberyx darwinii | reverse complement strand
AACAGGGGGGTCTATGTAATTATAATGTGATAGATGTATGAGTGGGCCAGCAGGACTGATCTCAGTCAGTGCATCTATTGCTGTTTACATTTAAGTGGGGTAAGATTACAGATCACACGTGGATGACGTTTGTCAAGCTGGCTCTGCGCCTCTTGCCAGCTTTGTGTCCATCTGCCACAATTCCCTTTTGAGTTTTGAGTTTGTGATTCAAATGTTATTGTAAATAAAAAAGAAAGAATGGCTTTCACGAATGTTGCTCCGAGAGTGTTACCAATCACCTCTTCATCTTCTGTTTCTTTCCTTTAGAAGTGTTTATTTATTTGTAGGAAAAAGGATAAAAGCCCATGTCCCCACCCCGTCTCTCACTCTTCTTTCCTCTACTTTGTTCAGGTTTCTAACCTATAATCTGTCCTTAGAAACATGCGTCTATGTGTTCCTCCACCAGCTGCCCAGACACACATCATGAGCTTTTGTCATGGTCTAACTTGTGGGGCTTCATGTATGCTACAATTTGAAATGTTTCCTATTGTGAATAATCAGAGATCATTGTATAGAGCTAACTTATTCCCTGTGTAGGGATCATGTTCTGAATGTAGATATTGTTCATTCATTTCAGTCTGTCATGAAATGTTTGTTAATTGAAATGCTATATTGTACATTAAGTGTGGTCATTGGCCTGCCTGATTGCCTGACTACAACATACCTTATCTCCCTAGCTCTCTTTGATCTCTCAGATGCCAACATTTTTGCTATGGTTAGAGTAAAACACTTAAGCTAACTCAATGTTTGGCAGACAAGGGCTCAACAGGCTTTCAACATCAATTCCCCGAAAATGAAACTGAATCTAGAACTATTTGGGTTGCCAGGTTAATAGAATATTCTCCCTTTTACTGTCAGAGGAGAGGAGAGGAGATGACATCTCCAAAAATATGAGAATATTACAGCATATGTGCATCATATATGAATTGTGAGGGCTGGAGAAGGCCGTACATATGTTCTGTCAGTCGGTCTCAAACGTTTCAAAAAACGTGTGCTGGTTTTCATCATCTATATCTATTGATCCCAAAGGCACGTTGACATGAATGATGGTTCATTAGACTCAGCATAGTTTCCTATTGATTTTTCTATTGATTCTAACATTGTATTGACATGTGTGATGGCTCTTGAAACTCATCCACTGGTTATGTAAATCCCCCTTCCCCATTGCTAGACTCGCTATTCATCTCTATCTAGCTATTGATTCTGAAACCACATTGAGATGTGGGCTTCATCAATATAAGATCATTATCAACAAAAGCGCTGCTGATCAATGATCTGATTATTGAACATAATCTAGACATGATGGTTCTCTGTGAAACCTGGCTAAAGCCAAACGATTTTCTCCCTCTTATTGAAGCCTCTCCTCCAAACTTTCTTAGTTCTCAGGTTACTCGGTGTTGCCCGGATATTTAACCCTATCCTTAATCTTAATCCCAACACTAACAACAAATTTACATCCTTCTAAGTCCTTCTTCTGCGCCCTACAGCTATGAATCTCCCGTCATTTTACTTAGCATTACTTTACCTTGGAGATTTTTATTTATCGTTTCCATGTATGATAGAAAGGGGGGATATTTCAGGTAGAACCTGGCAACCTGTGACCAATGGCTTCGGGAAAGACCGATTGAAAAGTCTGCATGTTCTTCTCACGTGAACTACTTTACAACGACATAACGGAAGCTAAATCATCCGTTTCTTTACAACCATATCATTAAATAACGTCGGTGATATGGGCAACGGTAGAAAAGTGGTGTGCGTACTTTGTCAAAGGTCTGAGGAGACGAAGATAACCGGTCCATTATCGACTAAAGATTCTGTCACTGCTCATCAAAACTGCTTGGTAAAGTAACGTTATGACTTCTAGCCTCTCCTTTGCCGCCATCAGCGGAACAGCGCTGTGTTTGTGTACTTTTTGCATATTGTTAACCTATAGTTCAGGTATAGGCAGCTATGGGTTTTGTTTGCTAGCCCCGATAGTGAGTGCTGGCTGCTGACACATTGAGGACCCCACCTCCCAGCGGTTACAACGGAACTCTGCATGTTATTAGCTAGGAAAGTCCGAGTGATATTTGTTGACGTGAACATCTTCATCTCAAAGTCAAAGCCGTGAGCCAGAGAACCAAAACTTGAAACTATAATGTTGTCCAGATGCAAAGTCTGGAGCTTCTTCACACATGATGAATTGAGCGTGACTGTGGGGGCACCCAGGGGTATTTAAGAGAGATAAATGCCCCCACTACACACACACACACACACACACACACACACACACACACACACACAGGTCAGAGGTCAAGGTCAGCTACAGACCTGAGATTTTACATCTGGGTGACATCACAGGTCTAAGTCTCAGTTCACTGGATTCTCACCTCTAAGTTGTTCATGTTCACCAATACTAGTTGTACTGTCCCAGATAATGGGAATATCATATCTGAATTGAGTGTATTCAGGTATAAATAGCTAAAGTAATCCAACTGCTTTATTTACAACTGACATGTTCAGATCTGTTTCTAATGACAAATGAGACTGTTGCCTGTGATGTTTTGTCCTTACACTTGTTGTCTGATTTGCAGCTGTATTCCTCTGGCATTTGTTGCCAGAGTTCACCACAGTTCGATGATTTGTTTGGTTTTTCTGTGGAGGATGTGAAGGAAGAGGTGAAACGAGGAAATAGACTGGTAAAGTCATCTGAATTCTTTTACTGACAGCTAATTATGACGGCGTCTTGGCTTTTTGATACGCCCAATTCAATTTATTCTGTGCTATGGAAAAGCAATTATTTTTAAAAATGAAATATGACCAATTTCTTTCAGTACTGTAACGAATGTAAGCAAAAGGGTGCCACTGCTGGGTGTGGAAACAAACGCTGCAAGAAGTCCTACCATTACCCATGTGCTGTTCAGCAGGGAGCTGTGAATGATGAGGATGATGTCGCGGGGACATATGAGTTAGTCCAAGATATCTGTCTGTCTGTCTGTCTAGAGAATGTATATTTTATTCTATGTTCTGTTGCGAAACATATTATGTTCTGTCTGTTGAAATATATCTTTGACATTAACTTACTGCAGTTGAGAATAGATGATCAACATGAATTGATTATTGGGTAATTATTATTGATATGATTGTAAAAGCACCTTCCTGTGTTTCCATGCTTCAGGTTGTACTGCAACAAGCACAGTAAGCAAAGAGAAGGTAAGTTGGCACCTTTTGAGTTTCCGGCCCCTAAACTTCCTGTCTTCCTGTGCTTGTTTTTTTTTACTGTGCATAACTTTTTGTTTTGGGCTGTTTAAATCCAAAGGTACTATAAATAGCCCTGCCTCTTCCACCAGAGAGCCTGAGACTAATAATACCCCCAATGAAGCTCCATCATCTAAGGTCTGTATAAAGAGATGTAACTAAATACCATATGGACGTAAGGGACATGATAGAAATCTGCCAGTAAATGAGATGAGTCATTTTTGTTTCTGCCTGGGGGAATCCCCGGGAGATATTGATGAAATAAACTGGCCTTTTTCTGTAGTCTAGTGGTTTAGTATTGATATGGAAAAACAACACACCAACCCTTGAAAATGACTGTCTGTCATTGGGATGCTGAAACCTAAAGTTAATAACCTCCAAAGACAGAGCATGGCTTTAGCCTGGCCCCAAGCCCTGTTCAGCGATTATGAGTAAAGACAAAGTAAGACAATACTTTATTGTCCGTTCACACAGAAATGTCAAATTCAAAAGAATCATAAAAGAAAATGTAATCACAAAAATTAAGAAAAGATCTATAAAAATGTCCCAGTCCATCCACGTCGTTATTTTGCAGTGTGTGTAGTGTGTGTGCTCAGTTCTCTTGTTCTGTATATTTTTTTTAAGAATAATACCTGTGTTTTATTGTCACCAGGTGGTTTGCCTTACCTGTCAGAATAAAGAAGAAAATATTAGTTTGGACAGTTTGAATACTGGGATTATGTGAGTATGATTGTATGTAATCCGTTCTGTCTGTGATCTATAACCTGACCTTTTCCTTGTTTCCAGTCTGCTCTTAAGATCAGTGGCTGATCATGTTGTAACAACCTGGCATGTGTGTTTTTAGGTTATACTGTGAGAAACATAAGCCGTCGCGCCGTTGGGACAGGCTCAACAGTAAGTCCTGCCCGGGTCTCACGCCCACATTGTCATGTGTTTTGTTTTGAGCTGATTCTCTTTAGGCTCGTAGTGTCACATGTGAGGTCATTAGGAAGTCTGTGTTCCTTCATGACAGGTGGTGATGCGGTGGCTGGACCGTCTTCCGGCAACAGTGACTCAAACTCATCTAACAGTTGGAAGGGTTTATCTTCCAAGGTACATGCCAGTTCAAACAGTCAAGTTTCTTAACACCATGCCATGTCCTTGTTGTTTGTTCTGTGATTTTAATCCATTTTACTTTTGCAATTAAAACAGAGACGTTTCACTTCTAATGGCAAGTAAGTGTGTGCTTGGCTGTTCTCTAAATTAGTGTTTTAGTTTTTCCCTGCTAAGCTCTGAAGCTGTGTAAAATGTGTTGCATTTCATTTCTTTCAGTTAGGGCTGCATGATTACAGCTAAAGTGATGCATGATTTTGTTAAATATTGTGTACCTAATCGCAAATAGGAACACAATTATTTTGCTGAACTTTTGGCATTTAATAGCATCTTGAACATTTTCAATGACTGGAAATGAAACTACATTTGCTGTCATGGCGCCTGATCTCCCTTTTCTATCACAGACAAGAAGGGACTCCCTCCAAACTTAAGTCATCGCACTGGCAGAAGAGGATAAATGATGGCTCTTCAAATTCAGGTTGGCTCATTGCTTCCAGCACCTTTCTGACCATATCTGTCGAGGAAATGGGAGGGAGAATGTAACACACGTGGGTTAAGGCACTCATGTATGAATCATTCAACAGCAGGATGACGCCTCACACTGATCTGTGCGATTCTTGTTCTTCTCTAGATGATGCAGACATTGCATTGTTTGCCCCTTTAGAGTCAGACTTAGAAGAAAGTGTAACCTCAAATCCAGGACACCAGGTAAATATAATGTCTGATTATTTCAGAGTAACAACATCAGTAGAGACTATACGTTCAATAATTCTATTTTTTTCTTTCTCCACTTCTCTCTCAAGACTGTGCCTGAGTTCGTCAGGTACGATCGCTCTTTTGTGATTAATTGAAAATGAGTGTACAACAAGTTCATGTTTTTAAAATGTTAAATAAAAATGTCAAATTCTTATTTACAAAGCGATGCTTATTACAGCGTAAAGATTAGGATAGAAGGATGATTATATAAAATGATGTTCTCCACTCACAGAAATGATGCTGAGAGTCCCACTGCTGCCATCTCAGGTAGGCTGTCACATCGGATAAATGTAGCCAAAACATGTTATGCAAGTGGTTTGAATGCTCCCACTGTCTGCCATAGGGAATCACCTGGTGGGACCAAGCAGAAGTGGAGATAAAGAGGAAGATGAAATACTTTCAGTGAGTTCACATTGTTGTGAACCTTCAAAGTCTATATTTTCTGCCCTTAAAAGCCATAACCCTTCATTTTATACTTTATTGGATAAAAGAAATGCTCTGTAGCTCCACATGTTAAAGTTCAGTTCAGCTGTTCCTCCTAATTCCTCACTTAGTCGTGGAGTAGATTTAATCATTGTCAATGATCCTCTATTCTCAGTTTTAAGACATGCATGTGAGGATTAACTATTCTGAAATGAAATGTGGCCATTTCTTCCTCAGGATACAGAGTCAGAGAGTCTGTTGCTGCCTGTGATGGTCTGCATAGAGTCAGAGAATTCCCAGGCAACAGGTACTGCACTCTCAACTCACTGCCATGCTGTCTCCACTCATATACATCAATCACACTGTCCAGTGCAGCCATTCATGTTGCCTTCTGGGTGAAGGTGGTAGAAATGATGAAGATATCAATAGATAGATACTTCATTGATCCCCGGGGGGGAATTCTGGGGTTACAGCAGCATAACAGTATCAACAAGAAACAGAATGTACAAAATACAAAGGCCTAAATGCTAAATAGTGGTTATGGTGATGGGTGAATGAATGTGAAAGGGAATGAGAGTGGCTAAAGTGTAGGGTAATGAATAATTGTGAAAGGGACTGAATAAGGTGCACGTCAGAGAATGAATGGGAATGGGAATGGACTGGGAATGCTCTCTGTCGCACCGTGGTGGGATCAGTCTGTGGCTGAATAAGCTCTGCTGCTTCATGCCCATGTCATGGAGGGGGTGGGAGACATTATCCATGATGGCCAGCAGTTTGGCCAGCAGCCTTCTCTCTGCCACCTCCTCCAGGGTGTCCAGGTTAATGCCCACAACAGAGCCAGCCTCCCTGATCAGTTTGTTCAGCCTGTTGGTATCCTTGGCCCTGGTGTTAGCGCCCCAACACACCAGCGCAAAGAAGATGACACTGGCCACAACCAACTGGTAGAACATATACAGCAGAGGACTGCATATGTTGAAGGACCTGAGCTTCCTCGGGAAGTAGAGTCAGCTTTGGCCCTTCTTGTACAGGGCCTCGGTCCATACCAGGTTGTTGTCCAGGTGAACTCCCAGGTACTTGTAGGACCCGACCGTCTCCACATCCATCTGCTGGGCCCTAGTCCTCCTGAAGTCCACAATCATCTCCTTTGTTTTGGTAACGTTGAGCTGTAGGTGGTTCTGCTCACACCAC
Source organism: Gephyroberyx darwinii (assembly GCA_900660455.1). Classification (NCBI taxonomy): domain Eukaryota; kingdom Metazoa; phylum Chordata; class Actinopteri; order Trachichthyiformes; family Trachichthyidae; genus Gephyroberyx; species Gephyroberyx darwinii. The sequence continues at coordinate 13,836 of CABFOQ010021889.1, read as the reverse complement.
ACCACAAAGTCCTCCACCAGGCCTCTGTACTCCTCCTGTCCTCCCCTGATGCACCCCACGATTGCAGAGTCGTCTGAGTACTTCTGCAGATGGCATGTATCAGAGTTGAACCTGAAGTCAGAGGTGTAGAGGGTGAACAGGAAGGGGGACAAGACAGTCTCCTGTGTGGCCCCTATGTTCACTGCCCGATCTGACACACAGCTCTGTAGCTGCACAAATTGTGGTCTGCCAGTCAGGTAGTCACCACCTGCATCCTCCTCATCTTCTCACCCAGCAGCAGGGGCTGTATGGTGTTGAAGGCACTCGAGAAGTCAAAGAACATGACCCTCGCAGTGCTTCCTGCTTTGTCCAGGTGAGAGTAGGCCCTTTGCAGCAATGGTTAAGATGATGGTTAGTTAGAACAGGAACTCATGAAATCAGGTTATAAGATGTGGAAGTGGAATTTGGGTCATTGCAGCAGCAAAGAATAGGATATAGGTAAAAAGACAATAGATAAAACACATTGAAGATTGTCTTCATGTTAATACACAGCCCTTATTGACTATATAGAAGTCTTGCAATGTTGAGTCGTAATAATAACAGTAATAATGGTCAGCTACAGGACAGCACAGCTGGAGCTGGCAGGGATTCGGTGTCTTGCTCAAGCACACTTCAACAGGGTGGATGCTCGCCAACCAGGGCGTCATTTGAAAGACAGTCGCCCTACTCACTATGCCACTCTGCTACAAATGCACACACGTTGGCAGTTTATATTTACAAAGTTTCAGTCCAGGAGCATGTCTGCAGGGTGTGAAAATGTGCATCATTGTGTATCTGATTTCGGGGTTACAAAGCAATGTCCAAATCCGTATTGTTGACTATTCACAGAATCGGGGCGATCAGGCGTCTGCACTCTTCTAGATGAAGCTAATTTAAAATCTAAAAAAATCTTTTGTCTCTGTAAGAATGAAATCTTTCCTCTAGTTGGCTACAGTCGATGCTGTTGTGGCAGGTGGTTAAATTTGCTCAAAGCTGGAATAGAGATGATGTCATTGAAACCAAGTGATGTAATGTAAACTGATAGTGATGAGCTGTCTCTCCCATCAGGGGCCAGTCTTGAGCAGTATCCTGGTACCTACAATGACTCCATCCACTGTCCTGATCTACACACTGCCAGGCCATCCAGTCCACAGCGAGGCTCCACTGACCCCCCTCCCTGTCCTGGCTACTCCAAGCCACTTGGTAATACCAGCTCACCTCCTCGCACCAACTTGGCGGTTTCACCAGCACCCCCTGAGAATGGCCACGTACCCCCCTCTTCCTCTCGCTCTTCTTCCACTTCTTCCACACTTCTTCCATGCTCCTCTCCTCCCTTGTCCATCTCTCATCCCCCAGTCCCAGAGCCCAGCCTTGACGCTGCCAACTTCTGGAAAGGCTGCAACGAGGCTGGGTGTACACAGGACATCTTCACCGACTTCATCGCTGAAATGAGCAACATCTCCAACAGGATTAAGTCCGACCGGGCCAGCCAGGAGGGTGAGGATCGATGATGATTTTTTTATTGAGGCAGGGAGGGGGGCAGCATCACAGTCTCATCCTTATTTCCTTATATTTTGACACTGTGAAATTTACAGCTCTCTGTCTTATTCTGACAGATTATAATCTTGCCCTGAGGGTGATGGAGGCCTCTGGGAAACTGGCAGAGCTAGTGGCCAAGCAGCAGGAAGGTGAGAGGCAGGCAGTTAAATATTAAAATATATATAATATATGAACATTTCAGCAGTTAAATACTATAAATATTTTAGCGTAAATTGTTCCACAGTTGTGTTAATAGGCTAATAATATAAAATGTTACCTAAAGTTTTAAATTATAGTGAAAACCAGGTAATAAAATAAAGCTTTAGTTTTTAATTTACCTTGTTTTACAAATAATGTTACAGCATTATAGGTATCAGGTCCATGAGTATTGGGCTGGAATACTAGATCTTCAAAGTCACTGTTTTTTTTAAATGAAAATGAAATGCTGTCTGAATGAAAATCCTTTGTCCAGAATTGAAGAAGAGACAAACAGAACTGGAAAGGGCAGCAGCAGCCATAAAGAGGGTGATGTCATCCCTGAGGAAATGAGTCCACACACATCAGCTACAACTTGTAAGATACATGCACCGCACATACTCTGGTCTTTGACATCAATTGTTACATCTAACTTTTCTGTTATCCCTGTGATGGTCTGTTATTTCCAAATGTTCATTGCTGTTATTTTGAATGCGGCTGTTTTTTTTTTGTTTTTTTTTACATATATATTTATAAATGTTTTATTTTTACAGAATGGTAGGTAGGGCTGGATAACCAAATACAATACTGTACCAATATTTGGCATTGAGTACATTTCATCAAAATTTTGATTTAAGGTGTTCTATTATGAGCTTATGATTACTGTTTTATTTTTTAATTTTTTTAAAAAATTTTTTTAGAGCAAATCAAAAGTTGATGGTCTATGCAGTTTCATGTAACATTAAAAGATGTTGGGAAAAACAATATAATTTCAGAACCTATATAAAATGTGAAGGACCAACTTTATCTGAATCTTTTAGTAGTGGAATACATTTGTATTGCAGTTCTTCACCCTCAGCACCAGTTCAGATGTTTTGGTGAGTGTTTTTTTGTTCTGAGAAGTCGCATATCATACGCAGTTTATGGTATGCTACATGCAATCTCTATGACAAATCTACTAGCCTGATTTTCCCAAAATAGGTGGCTCATCCATCATGCAGTTGAGATCTAGCATTTACATTACATCCATTGGCCAGCAGGGGGAGCTACAGGCAATTTCTTAACAAACACTTGGCCTGCATTTTGTGTATATACCAGTGGTGTCCAATAATGTGCCATGGAGGGCCAAGAGACTGCAGGTTTTCCTTCCAACCAAACACTGCACCAGTGAATTCCACTGATTAGCTCACCTTCATTTAAACTAATGGTGAAATCAGCTGGTGTAGTGTTTAGTTAACCTGCATATTCTTGGCCCTCCATGGACACCACTGGTATATATATTCAATTTCTGTGTAACAAGACCTCTAAGTTCCTTTTATCTGATTGTCCCCTGTTTAAAGAATTTTAATTGTCATCAGTGATTGGCCAAAATGATTGGTGGGATTCATCATATTTACTGTAGGCTTGTTAAATCATGCCTTCAAAGTGGTAAATAGGGGAGAAGCTGTAATAATACTTTCATACTTGCTTTCTTCTGGTATATGGTACATCATGATGTATTCTGCATTGTGTAATAATCTTACAGAAGAAAGTGGACATCTTATGTAGTAGTTTAGATGCACAAAATCAAAACCTGTCAAACTCCATGAATGTATGTTCTCGATACATGATATTAGACATATTGTAATTGTTCTGTTTGGTTAAGTGCAATGTATTTTGTTAAGATACTGAATAGACAAGCACATCAGTGTATTTTTTTTAATTTGTTGCAGTGGTCATAAAATTCAACTGGTACTTCATATGCAGTATTATTGGCGTTAAGGTATGCTCTTCCAGCAACTTTGTTGCATAGAAATGAGCAGATATATCTTTATTTCAAAATCTTAAAATGTGTAGTGCAGTTAAGTGTCACTAAACAACCTTACAAATATTCTGTAATCCTGTAAAATACTTTACTGCACAGCTATGACATGGGTGAAAAGAGTATTATTGAGCACCTCGGCATGGCAACTCGGCCTTAAAGTGATTTCAAACTGCCAAAACGTTTTTTGGCTTCAGAACTTTGTGTTTCACCCAACAATCTGCAACACTTAACCAGGCATGTTTAACTCTAAAAAACCTAAGTGCCAGTTATCACAAATGAAGTAAAACTGCAGGTAAAATAGTCACGCTGCATAAGCATTTTTATGTTATAAAGCAGGGGTGTGCGGATGGAGGTCTGGGTGTCTGCAGGTTTTCATTCCAACCAAATTCTACACCAGCTGATTTCAGCATTAGTTCCTCCTCTCTGGTTGAAGGTGTGCTGATCAGTGAAGTCAGCTGGTGTAGTGTTTGGTTGGAATGAAAACCGCCCATCCCTGTTATAAAGCTTTAGCTGCACCAGACAATACTTTCCACCTCAAGGAATCATAAATGTGTCTCAAGCATGGTCATTTTCACATCTGTAACAGTTTAAGACTGTTCCACACCCTACTAGTAACCTGAGGTCCTGTCTTCTGGTCATCTTATGACCCAAACATTAAGAATATACCTTGGCGTTGCATCTATGTGAGCAACTAATAATAGTGGACTGGAACTTGACCTGCACAAACTCGGACATGGCTTAGATGCCTCCACGCCACAGAATTCCCATGCTTGAGTCTATACTCTTGACATGTCACTGTGCAGTCTTCAAACTACTGCTTCCAATCTAGCATCTAAAAGTGCAAACGCAGCCTGATACCTCATCCTGAATACATGCTAATGCCATAAATCTAGATGGTACATCCAGACTGAATATGTGAAGTGGACTCCTAGTGAAGAGAAACTAAATCAAATTCAGGATGGGTGGCCAAACAGTCAACAACACTAACGAACTAGCTTGATCAATTAAACAGAATAAAAGAAGTTAGAACAAATGATGAGATCAGGAGACTGGCAAGAATCAAATGGGAAAAAAAGAAAAACCTGATGAGGCTATGCCTATGAATATCCATTTCCATACATTTCAGTCCCTGCTTTACATAAGGTGTGGACAACAATAGGCAGTCAGGCACTTTGGCAAACACAAACTAAGTGGACCATCTAATGGTGCAACTCAGACAGAGAGGCATAGTGATTTCAGCTTGTATGGCTCCCATGTGATGGACACGCTAGTTCTGTTCTGGAATGAGATGAATCAAGGATTAGACTGATGTCAAGAATCTAAAGACTTCCATCGTATAACCTCTTGTCAATGAAGACAAATGGGATCCAGTGGAGGAGCTGACTTCCATGGAACAGGTGCTCCCCCGGATCCCTTGGCATCATCCGCATCTGTTATTATGGCCTCATCTTGGGTTGAGGTCAGTTCTTGAAGGCTCCGCAGCGGCTGGCTCGACAGATGAAGTCTTTGAGCAGGTTGCCATCAATCTGCCAGAAGGCCACGGTCTGCGTAACCTCAGTCAGGTGGTTCACGCAAAATTTAAAGCAGAACTCTTCCAGATCCTAAATGCCAACAAGGACAACCGTAAGTTGGAACACAAACAAAAGGTTGCTTCTTTCTGAGTGAAACAGACATTTTCAGTCCTGATCGTGGTGGTAATCTACAATAACTCATATATAGATATAGATAGTTCAAGGCAACAAACGTTTGCTATAGCATTCCACAAGCAGATTGAATGGCTTCACATCTACGTACAAACAGAAAATACCTGGTTTCAACTATATATTTAGACTGCTGGGTGAAGACTAACCTCTGCGTCATAGCGCACAGCTGCAGACAGCAGGGAGAAGGCATTTTCCACAGTGATGCCCCTTTTTATGATGTGCTGACACAGACGTTTCAGGCGGTTCTCACAATACGACGTGGCCAGGTCCAGCAGTCCTGAAGAAGAGCACAGCTACAGATGATACATTGATAGTAGGAACTGATGACAACCATACTGACAAATGCACCTGTCAGTAGGAAACAGGCTATGGCACTGTGTGTGGGTCTGACCAATCGCATCCTCGGGAGGCAGCTCCACATGGTCTGTATAGAGGAACTCCAGGAAGGAGCGGTAGACTGGGTAGGAGAACTGTCCTATCTCTATCACCTCCTTCATGTCTTCATTCCAATGGGACTGGAACATGGATCTGAAGTGTTCACACCTGCGTAGCAGTTTGGGCCACAGAACAGAATGTGTTTTATAACTTTTACTTGATAGTATCATAAGTTAGATTGATATCTGTGAGATTACATCCCTGACCTGATCTTGAGAACTGCTTTGTGGACATAGATGTATTTGCCATCAACGCTAAACTTCAGGTCAGCCGTCTCTGGGTTGTCAAACTCTTTCTTCAGAGACTGGGCCACAGTCAGGAAGTCATCACGCTCTGGAGAGAGAACACAAACACAGGCATCAAGCTCTGGTATCATGAAGAGCTTGATACTAAGCTTGATACCCCCCTGCCTCTTAACCTCTATACAATCACTGGCCACATGAACTACCTGTCTTACCCATGGAAAGCAGTCTCCACATAACTGAGGGAGTGGCGAAGCATGCGTAGACATCATCAGTGCAGGTAAAGTGCGTGAGGTGAGGCAGCACAATAGACTGGCCCCTGCACTGGCCCCACATGTACACCTGACCACTCTGGGTTTTAGCAGCTGATATATGTGTGGAGTGACAGGCAGCAATCTCTACAATTCTGTCAAAAAAGCAAGAGGAAATGTCAGTCAGCACAAGTATAAGACAGTAAGGAGAGATTTCATTGTATGTGGGTGGTGACTATCTTTCACCTCTCTTTCTCAGTCATGATCTGCACTGGGCTGAGCTGGTTAGTCTTGTTTCCAGTGCCCAGCTGTCCATATGTGTTGGCACCCCAGGCGTAGAGCAACCCTTCATCTGTTAGTGCCAGGGAATGA
>CABFOQ010021886.1:14817-31662 GCA_900660455.1 Gephyroberyx darwinii | reverse complement strand
CATGTGTACACATGTAAACAAGCTAGTGTCTATTCCCTAATGAAAAATCACCATAATATTTCAGCGACCTTATTTTTTAGCTCCTATATGCTAACATAATATTATGGGGACTTTTATTTTTGTGATATTTATATAGTCTCCTTCTAAATTGTATCATAAGTTCACTGTAGTTCCTTTTCGTTAAGGTTTCTGTGGACTATCCCAACCGCTTGCATGCATGTGTGCTAATTCCAAAGCTCTTCTTTGTTCATAGTATTTGTAGCACGGCACGTCATTCCCAAATAAAACACACAGTGGCGGTGAGAGACAGTGTATGTTTGTTTTTATTAGTGTAAGGCTCCCTGTGGGCCCGGCTGACAAGCACTCTGTTATCTTAGGAAAAACATTTAGCTCCAAAGCAACTGGAGAGCCAAAAGTAGCCTCTGGCTCTCTGGGCTTCTGATCTCAAACTCCTACTGAGCGTTATGGTAAAAATATATATATCTTGTGGAGACACACAAAGTTCATCAGAGGCAGAAACATACTAAATCGGGTCTCACCCCAAGCTGTTGTGGGAATTACTACAGTAAACAAACTACCGTCAGTTGAAATAACACTCAACTTGTTCCAATTGTGGTGCACTCAGATTGGCAGTTTCCAAAAATGTGGGGAGAATTAGTCAGCACTACTCAAGTCTGTGTACTGTGCTGAAATGTGTGCTGTGTTGGACACATACTGACGTTTTGTGTACCCGAGTGTTCAGGCTTGAACGTGGAGTTACAAAAAAAGTGTCAGGGATTTGTGTGTGGGTGGATACTGTGCATCTCCGCGTGCAAAAGGTGTGGCTTTCTAGCTTAATAGTGTCTACAGTATACATCACACTTGTGTGTATGTGATTTAACAGGTTGTGTGTGCAAGTGTGTGTGCGTGAGTGGGTGTGGAGGTGAGCTGATTCGAGTATACTTGACCATTTAATAAAGTATGTGAATGTGCGTCTGTGTGTACACGTGTCTGAGTGTGTCTTTGTGGTTGGAATCAGATACTTGCGGTAACATTCTCCACTTTGACAGTCAAGAGAGAGAGAGAGAGTAAGAGAGAGGTCAGAAAGAAAGTCAGAGTGAGAAACAGGGCTGCGGCCATTAAGATGTCAGCCCATGTCTGCAGTCTGAACAGTCTCTCTGCCCTGTCAAGTTGATGGCAATGTGATAGTCAGTACCTTTCTCCCTCCGCTGCCTTTGTTCTCTGGGAGATAGCAGCCTTTTATCCGCAGACACTGGTAAACAGAGCCTACCTGCTAAATATCAAATGAACATCACCTACGCCTAGTACATAACCGGCACGCAATTGAACTTCCCTACAATGCCTTCATCAGTTGAGTGGGGTCGAGCCTATATGAGCTTGGAAGTTGAGTTTGTGAGCCGTTCAGAGTGGAAGTCTGCACTGTATCAGAGGGTTGTATTGCCTGGCAGCACATTCAAGCTTGAGGGGGAAGTTGCAATGAAAAGTTACAGGGTTACAAGTTGGAAACTAAAGAGTAGCATGACCTGAGGCAGCAGAGGTCATGAGAGGTAACTTAACTGGCCGGCTTGCTTATGTTCATATGGGCTGGACCGTCCTGACAAAGACATTTTTTTGCCCACTGTCTGTGTTGACTGGCCAATGATCGACTGGCTCGCATCCCCTCCCTGTTGACTTTGGTGTTTCTCCCTCAAACAAAATGGATACCCACTGTCACGCCGAAGTGTTGGGAAGAAAAATGAGTGAAAGGGTGAGAAATTAAACTGACAAGCGGGGGAATGTTCACATGAGAGAAATACAGAGAGAAACAGCCCACAGTGGTGGGCTTGTCCGCTTCATTCAGCTGGGCGGTGCAGCTCGTATGTACCAAGGAAGGTGGCTGAATACACGCTACTGAAACGAAATGGAAAAAAAGAAGCTCAAGGCAAAGCAAATAATTGGATTTGGCTCAGCTTGAACGTGAGTGTGTGCTCAGCAATGCGGTTGTGTTTGCACAGCTGGAGTGTGTGCCCGGGGTCATCTCAGCAGGGAGCTGGGTTGGGCACTGCTGGGCACAGCTACGGACCCACCGGAGAATCATCACACACCTCCCTCTCCCTGTCCTTCCCCTTTCAAAAATGAGCATGTCAAACTCCCACAAGGCTAACAGAGCAGTATATTGACAAAAAGTCACTCCTGCTATGAAAAGAGAATTTCAGGCAGCGAGCAAGAGAAAATAAGACTGCAAAACACTGGTTTTCAAAAACGCGAAATCCAAATCCATCTGTATATATTCATATCTATAGCATTCTGCTGCTACAACAACCCGTTACCCGTTATAATCATTCAAGTTTTGTCTAATCTAACCAAAAAGAAATTACCAAGCTACTGAAATTGAACTGGAGTAAGGATTAACCAAGAGGTATAGTAAAGGCAGGAAGTACAAAGTGGTATTGTAAAGGCCAGAGGTTCATGACTGCAGTTCCACTCTGAATAGGACTAACCTGACAGGTTAGCTGGCAAAGGAAGATTAGATTCATCTCTGTATTTTTTCTGTCTCTACTAAACTTGTTTTCTGTGGCATAGGTTTCTGTTGGAGTTTTTCTTTCATCAGAGTGAAGGGCAAACCCCTGGTGGCATGAAACCCAAGAGCAGCCAAACGGCCGGATTGCCGTGCCAAGTAGTTGGAAGCCGTCTCTCAACAGCGTTAAAATCTACACAAGTTGAGGCACCGAATCAAGGTTTATTGTCAAGAAGACAGGTATGGCATGAGTGTGCAGTGCTTCTGAATACCGTGCACCCTCCATCCTATAGGAATGTAGTCTCGATGAAATAGATCATGTTCGATTTGCATTGGTAACACACATATACAATTTTATTCTACCTGTGTTATTTAGTCACAGAAGTGGAAAATCACTTGAGCTGAATAGGACAGTAAGACTGCACATTTACTTGGGGGGGTGAAGCTACCAGACCCTAAAAAGTGGCATTTTTCCACCTTAAACCAATAAAAGATAACAGTTGGCAGAGATATCTATGTGTAGAACAGAATAGTATTACACCCCAAATTAATCTACTTATGGAAATATAATAGGAGACTTCTTATCAAAGACCTTCAGGCCGCCCAAATACCTCAGTAGTTTTCTGAAGGACACCCTCAGCTTCTGTACTTAAGATATTGTTCTTTAAATACTGAAGACAAATGGTATTGGACATGTGAGACTGAAAAGCCTAAGAGTGACATCTTCAGCTCCACTGTGATAGAGATATGGCTTCTCTGACTTTGAAAGGATTTCTTTTTTTTTTTCTTACAATATGAAAGTGGCTTTCAATGGCACACACCCCTCTAAGGAATTCCTGCCAGAATTGACCTGCTCTGGCATCTTGAATTTCAATCTGATAGCTCCAAAATTGCTTCTGCAACCAAAACCTTCAAAATGTGGTCCAAGCAGCCTTCCATTGTAGTTGGTGTGTGTAACAGAGATGGCTCCACATTCTGTGGATTTCTGTTTCATTGGCCACGGTGATCCAGGTGACACGGAGAGATCCTAAGGGTATATCTCAAGTCAGGGATAGACTAAGCCAATGTAAGCTTGAAGTTTAGCAATCAGGTGCCTCTACCATAACCCCCTGTAGGCTTTGGATGAAGGGTATGACCTCTACGAAAATGGCCTTCAATGCCACATTCCAATTCATGGTTGATTTGAAAATCAGAGCACAAAGCTACATTGGTGCCAGCAATTCTTTGTTTTTGCTTTTTAGTTGGTTTTCATTTTTGCTTGGGAAAACTCCAGTCATAATCAAGGCAAAACTAAGACAATGTATCATTTTAGTAAAGCCAAGAAAACCCGATAGCTATTCACAATAAGTTGCATCTGGCACCGAAAATTCTGTTATTGATACAGGTGGTCTCATGAGCTAAACGATGGCAGTTCCAATACCGGATCCCCTTGGAAATTGAACAGTCCGCCTTTGGAAAGGTCCTCCATTTCTCTTTCCAAGGATTAGAAAACCAAAAGGACCCCTGAGATGACCCTGGTGCCCGTAAATGTGATGCCTCTAGCAGGTGGACAGGTAGTGAGCGCTCTGTTAATCTTTAAGAGTGAGGTGGGCAGGAAGAAGGGAATTATGGGTCACCGAAAGGACAGAGAGGCAAAGACTGGTTAGGCTGGATTTTTTTTGTGCCCTTTTGTTACATTCATTTGTGAATGAAGAAATTCCTGCACACTGTTCTTGCAATATACACAAATTATTTTATTTTGTAGAATAACATTGTAGAATACAGCACTCAGTAATTTTCTCCACTACTTATACCCCTAATGCCCATAGTCTTGGTGCCATCATAAAGAAATCCTAGCACATATTGGCCACTGATCCATCCGTGGATGATAACCAGCGCTTTGTGTATATTTCAAATAGAAACAAACCATTTATAGCTTCAAAATTCATTTATAACTCACATTTAGCTGTCACGTTCTCTTTGATCAAGAGCGCAATCAATTTGAGAGTGATAAAATGTCTTCCATTCAGTGAAATAAACATTCACAAATTGTGGGGTGACTATGGCGCCACAAGCCATGATATACTCTGGTTCTGGTTTGGATTTAGGCTGCAATTACATAATTAATATTTCCTGTGTTATTACTTTAGGACATCTGTCATTATTTCAAGAGTACAACGTGCTACTCTAAGTGCTGCTATATGACTACAGTAAGGCTGAAGAATGGATAAATACAGGCCCATCCCATGTAAAAAATGAATACTGCAGCTAAGCAGTTTACAGAGTGTCACTGATGGAGTAGGAGAGGATGGTAGCACAAAAGGCCATGCAAACAGCACCAATATGACAGCAGTCGGGCGTGCCTGATATTAATGAGACACAAGTGGCCGATCTGCCCAGCTTCACTTGCGTCATCCAGATAATTGGGGTGTGCAAGTTCAGCAAAGGGTCTAGGAGCAAAACTGGCCTCTTATCTAAGTGGCCTAAGTTTACAGAGCAGGGCTCAATAGTCTGACCTTTGGCCTTTGACATGTCACACACTGACTGAGAGTTCCTCTGTCCAGTGTACGTGTATGTGAGAGGATGAGGGGGTTAAATCTGGTGGACTAGTCCCTACAACTACATGGATTAGAACAGTGGAAAGAAAAACAATCCACCCTTTGCCCAGGCTTCAGCACATGAAAGCAGGAAAGTGCCCATCTAAATTGATCTGAACTGTTGGAAACTTTGTCAATCACTAGATCAATGCATGGTATGGGGACAGTTCTAACGAGATACCTTCAAATACTGCAAATCTGTTTCAAAGAAAAGTTTGTTGAAGGGCATATTCAGAAATTCTTGCACACACACATATATACACACACACTAGATTGAGGGCCAGGTGTAAAATAAGTTTGTATGCATACACCAGTTTCCACACACTTCTGCGTAGAACAAAAAGCAAACTTGACATGAGAATTTGCTTACCTCTGGGCAAACTACTGTACCATATTTCTATTTCTCTGTCTTTTTCTCTCTCTGTGGTGGAGGAAATCATCTTGCCCTCAGTGGCCCTGCTCCAGCTGTGTACCGAGTCCACACCTTCGCTCTGCACGGCATTGCAGAGGAAGAGGCAACCTAACGGGTGTAGTCCCTCCAGGGCATGCACACACAGCTATACATTTTATTCCCTCTCTCGCTCACACACTCACACACACACACTCACACACTCACACACAATGACCTGCGAGGACCAGGAAGCCTGGGAGCTGAAGTAGGGCCAGGAAAAGGGAGAGGCCATAGATGAACCCTTAGACCCATGAGCAGGGGTCAGCAGGGGTTTAGCAAGTTAGCCAGTGGGCATGCAAGGCCTCATTGAGAATGCACTGGAGGAAATTATATGGGGATTCATGCTGTAAATGTATCTGTGCACAGTCCAGTGGGTTACCTTAATAAGCACAAACACACACACACACACACACACAGAACCAGCAAATGGATAGCGATAGAAAGACAGTGAAGTAGACGGGTAGATAGACATGCAAACTCACACTCTCACACACACTTACTTTCCCATAGTGGGCCAAAGGACAGTGGCGTGTTGGTGCATGAATCTCCCAAGGTTACATTACAGACACACATGGTTGCACAGATAAGAAAAAAGAATAGAGATGGAGGAGACAGTTTTGGCACACATTTTTGAACATGAACCCACATCCTCCACTGAACCTCAAGGCAGTGTGTCTCCCTGCCACACCTGCGTGCAGCAGCTCCAATTACTCAACAGCTGGTGTTACAGGCAAACAATAACTCCATACCTCAGCTGAACATGCTTTGTTTCATGATAATGCTTGACACCGTGTCACATTTTTGGGTGTACAGAACATTAGATTAGGTTATGGACCAATTCAAAGACAAGCCACAAATGGAGAGAAATGTCCAACTGTAATGCATGAGGTTTGCAAACTATTCCAAAATGTAGTAAAACAAGTAATTTGCTAATTTGAGATATCAGCCTAATGACTATATTATCCTTCCTCCTCCTCCTGTTGAAATATTAGTCTGTATCATACCTTATTTCTCTCCATTTGTGATCCTGTCTATCTTTCTTTCTCTCTACCATTCACTTGTTTTCGGTGATTTCCTCCTCACCCCTCTTTGAGGGCTGCACATATTTGGCACGGTCTCTGTTCGCACTGATCATGTAATGATTTGCCCCTAACAATTAGTTTCCCATGCGATGATAGAGCGGTTTGTACCTGTCCTACGGAGAGCAGCAGCCAGGCGCATTCCTGCTTCGCCCTCCTGCCAATCAATGTCAGGTAAGGCACTTCTCTCGCACTAACACGCTGCTCTTTCACCAACTTACTATGTTGTTCACTCTCGCCTGCGTGTTCACTCTCTCACTTGCTCAGAAAGACACACACGCTAAATAAATGTCTCCTCTGCATGTTTACACACACACACACACACACTTCAGCATGCCATTTTGTCAGTGAAAAAGTCCCTCTTTCCCTCTCTGCGTCAATCACATCTGCCAGCCTCTTTCTCATATCTTCTCCTTCAATTCTCCATCCTCTTACATGAAAAAAAAATAAGGCAATAGTAGTGTTATCCCCCGCGAATGATGCAGATGCTATCTAGGCCAAACAGTAACAAATATGTCACCTTGTTTAGTAATTATAGCACCGCCGCTTTACACTTTTCAGGGGAGGCTTCAATACAATGACTATAACAGAGGTTAACAGCCGAATCAATGTTAGGAGACTATTTCCACCATTTCATCACGGTGGACAAATATCATGTAGCCAGTGTATCATTAAGGAGATGAGTTGGAATGTTAGCAGGGTTATTAGATGAGAGGTGGTTAAGGTCAGAGAGAAGCCCATATCAAGTGACAGGTACTTTCTTGGGATGAGGGGTAAGAATGACTTGTTTGTTTACACGAATGTCCCAGAGGTTGCACCATACCTTTGCTGTATTTTCATATTTGAGCAAAATAATGACATCCAAGACTGATTCAAGATGATCAACCCCAGCAAAAGTCTTTTACTCACAGGGAAATTCAAGTTAGGCTGGAATAGAGAAGGGAATAGGGAACGATCCAAGTGATGAAGCATGGAGTGTGAAAAGAACAAAGCACAGCCTTAGACCTTATTTGGCACCACCAGTGTCAATTCAATTTCATGCACAAGGGATGAAACTCTGTTCCTGATCTCACTACAGCTGACCTTGCCAAGGTATGCCTCAGGACTCCTACTGAGTGCCACTAAATATTGAGCAGCTTATTTGTGTTAGGTTTTACTCTGACAGCCAAACATGATTGTATTATTGTAGATACTGGCCAATGGCAATTTCAAACAAGGCTCAACAATTTCAGACAGCTATAGCAGGGTTACATTTTCACGGCTTCTGTCCAGAAATGCCTTGATTTATCAAATGAATGCCTTAATTTAGTTTTAGAAGAAGGCTGAACATAAACATGCCGTTTCCAGAACCTGAGAGGGATCGACCCATTTTAGGCAATACCTGGATGTCTGTTGGAAGCATCTGCACTCTTCTTTAGCAGAGTCAAATTCTACTCAGCATTGCTGTGTATGCAATGCTATTCCCTAAGTGCCAGTACCTTTCCAACCATTTCAAATAAAGAGACCTATGATCACCAAGAATTTGCAAAATTGTTTTCTTAGGGGGAAAATATTTTCCTTTGTTTTACTTTCACTTGAGAGTAGATGCATTTCTTTATTCATTTAGACAAGCCGTTAGCTCTGCAACATGTTTTGACAGATGTGATTTCTCAGGCCACTCCCAGATCTAGATGCAGAATGTGTTGATAGACCCTGTCAGTAATTTCAATAGGTAAGGCAGATAGGGGGCATAGCATACTCTCGTTGGTTTCACCTGCGACTACGCTTCATTTTGCTGATTAAGTACCTCTGCAAGTTCACTGTCTGTCTGATTCTCTGTCAGACCATCTGTCTCTCAACATTGAGCTCAGCTCATTGAGCTCTGCGATCCTAGAACACAGAGTACATGTTTTGATCCAAGGATCCTTTATATCGAGCTCACTCCAATATCTATCATATCATCTAGATGGCTTCACAGGCCACCTGGTCACCACAATCCCAAATATTCCAGCTATGGAATAGTTGGGATCATGTTGAGATGGGGAAAGAAACCATAGGGATGAAACAAAAGGCCTTGTTTAAGAGAGCATTATATCCCATTGAAGTGAAGGAGGCGGGGGGGGGTGAAGGGTGAGTGACATGCTCAATGTCAAATGTACAGTTTTCCAGGTCATGGTTGCCAAATAGTTTTCAAGCTGCATACCTGTCAACAGGGAGACAGGAGGAGGAGGGGGGGAGGGTGATGATAGGATTCGCTGGGACCTAAGGACAACAGATTCAAACAAGCTGGTTGCATGCGAGTGAGCATGCATGTATATGATATACATCCCCCACAAAGATCAGAGTATGGATGATGTCACCGCGTAGAAGTATGCTGGGGCAGAATTCCACGGTGGCACTTTAAACACAACACCACCAACACCAAACGGAGACAAAGGCAGTGATCTAAGGCTGCATTTTTGTCATAGAGGTAATTATTTTCAAAGGTCAAACATCAATCACTCGAACATACAAATGCTGGTACTGTAAAGCAAGCTTCTTCAGTTCATTTACAGTTCATGTCCAAGTTCACTTTTAGTTCAGACCTGCTTCTACTCCATTCCATGCATGTGTCACATAGTTCAGAAATGTTCAGATCTCACTATGAGTCAAGATTTTACCGCTCTGTGGCTGATTGGACTGCAATTTACCATATTTTTGGCTATAAAGCTGGCTGCATAAACTCATTCAACTTGAACGCCACCAAATCTTGGATATACACATTTGATACACAAACTGAAATGCCTGTACTGTTACATATCTCCTGAGATTACTGGTTATGTACAAGCTGCATAACGCTGGCTGTCCGTTTCCCACGGCCTGCTACCTGCCCCACAACCCACAACACCATACAGCTCACACTGCAAATAATATAAACACACTTATACCGATACTGTTTATACACACAGATATGCTTTCTTTAATTACATTACTTTACACACACACATGAACACACGACCACACAAATTTCCCAGGCAGGGGCTTCCTCTGAGGGGAGACCTAGGTCTCTTTACAGGGGCCAGTAAGTCTGTTCGGCGGCTGCTACATCTGTACTGTGTCACTGCTCACCTCAATCTGTGTGCGTGTGTGTGTGTTTGAGAAAGGGCACCGCGGCCTAGGTAATCCCTGTGAGCTGCCTGGGAATGGGAAGGTAGATGAATCCGAGGCTCCCATGGTCACACACACAGCAGTCACAAGACACACACTCACACGCACCTGAGTCAAAGTTGCGTTCAAGTGTGTGTTTAACCTATGTGGGACACTGAAGCACACACAAACACATGTACTGTACACTATATGTATAAATACACACAACCGATTGACTGAAAACACACTAATACCTCTGTGTGTGTGTGTGTGTGTATGTGTGTGTGTGATTACATGCTTATGAATATGCTTCTGTAGGAGTACTGCGTAGGAGTGCCGATAGCGGATCACTTGTAGCAGATTCTTGGTCGTGGCGGTGCAGCGTTTACCCAAAGCACATGTGGCTATGGAGGGAAGCAGATGTGAGAACCACAGGAAGCATCATTAGCCTCGCAAACATTCACCCCAGCCAGGCGTGGAGACCCTGTCAGAGACCAGCACTGCAGCCTCGCTCCCTGCTCCCTCTCGCTCTCTCTCTCCGTACACTCTCTCTCTCTCAGTCAATCATCTTTGGAGTGGATTTAGCCATCCATCCTTACTTACTTTCCCGCTTACACCCAACCTTTCTCACACTCGTTCACATCCCTCATATGCAATCTCCTCTGTTAATTCTTTCTTCCTATCCCAAAGAGAGGGTGGTCAACTAGTCCTGTACTTGTTTTACATGTCTTTCAACCAGTCTGTGCATCTACACTTCTGTTTTGCAGAGGTTTTTGATCTAATACGCTTCTGTCCGGCCTTCACTCTCTGTATGCTTCATGCAACTTTTCCCTTCTCACTCCATCAATATGCCTCTTTTTTTCCATTTCAACAGACATCCCTGTGTCTGTCTGTGTCTGTGTGTGTGTGTGTGTGTCCCCTTCTTCTCTTGCCTTCACTTAAATCCACATCAGTGTCACTCCATTAATATTCCACTCTTCTTTTGTATCTTCTGCTTGCTCTAACGTGGCACTCACTCTCCTTCCGCCTTCGTCTCTCTAAGTTGTGATTGTTTTGCTATACTTTACTGCATGTTGTTCTTTTATTTTCTGCATTGGTGATTTTATTTAACCCTGGTGATTGAAAAAGACAGCTTTATTCTGTTCTATCTACCACACCTGGCACCAGTGTTTGCTTCTACCTGTAAGTTTCATTACTTTCCATATTAACATGTCAATTCTTTGAATACCTGTGACCTCATTTTTCCAAAACAATTTTTTTCCCTCTCTCTCTCTTTCTCTCTCTCTTCAGTCCTCCATTACCAAAGGGCTCATGAATAGTCATCTTCATGAAAGGCATTTCACAGATGCTTTCTCATATCTTATTACTCTTTTTCTCTACTTCTCTCTCCTTTTTCACGCTATTATCTTTAACCCCGCCTCCTTTTAACCTCTCTCCCTTACACCATGACCCTTCTTTCATTCCTCTCTCGTTCCTCCTGCAATGACTGTCTGACCTGGCAATGTTCACTGGTACCGCCCACCCCCCCCACACACACACACACACACCTCTAATTAGGCATCACGAGGAGGCCGAGTGCTGCTGTGCCCCTCTCGTAAGCACCACTCCCACGCGCTCCCGCTGCAATCCCACCCTGGGACTGATCTGAGGTCAGGGCCAGGGCAGAACAGACGGGACTAGACACATGCGCCAACACCAAGACAGAGCCGTTCTAGGTTCTGTGGCTTTGAGACCGACTGTGCAAAAAATGTGGAGGCCAGATGATGTACGAAGGGCTTGCTGCTGCAAACAAAGTTTGCACTGGCGTCCAGGAACACACAACAGGATAAAGCAACAACACTCAATCACGTTGATGGAGAGCACACTGGCTCTCTACAGATGGGGCCCAAGATGTTTCATCAGAGGAATAGGATGCCAGAGGCTCAGCTTTCAAGCTCAGCCCAGGACCAGCAACGACAAATAAACCTCATGATGAAGGAACAGATACATTCAGAAGGGGATACAGGGGAGAGGGGAGAGAGGGCAGCCACCTGCAAAATCACAATAGAGTTAATGGGTGTAGGAGCCACAGAGGCTGTCACGGTGAACTCTAAAGGGACTGTTGTAACATTGCCATCTGCTGGTAGCTCTTGATGACTGCGTGACGGCAGCCCAATATCACAATATCTGAGGGGGCACTGAACAGTGTGTGGCACAATAAAACATACTCATTTAGTTTTCCCGAGAGCCACAGAGAACCACAAAGGCTCATTATGTGTTATTGTGCTCTGAGCAACATGCCCTCTTGCTTATACATTGGCCCAGCACTGCAACCTGATTCCATTGAGCAATGCCATTTACTGGCATAGGCTGCTTTGGGCACTCAGTCATGCCATGTTATTAGCACTCAGCATCAAGTGATGGCAAGGCAAACAACACTATCAAGTTCCCCAAGATTTGGAGGAGAACTATGAAGCCACATCCCTCATTCTTTTCAATTTTCACATGGCCTGGTTCATTCATCAATTCCTGATGTTAACTAAAAACGAGAATCATGAGGTAAAGACAAAAGCACTCTATCCGTCAGCCTCCATTTATCTACTGCTCCACCAGGGAAAAAGTGTCAGTCATCACTTGGATTTTTGAAAATGTGGAAATGGCCAAGAAGCTTGGGAATGTTCAACTGACAACCTTTTCTCATCCTTTACAAAAGGTGTCAGGTGATAACCAGAGGATCCTTTTACAGTTGGGTAGGCAAACCCACAAAAATAATGCCACATTACCGAATCTTTGGTTGGGGAATTGTGAAATGTAATTTCAACAATACCTCCTCCCTGTGCTGAAACTTGCACATTCAGGGTGAGCAATGAAGTAAAATCTCAAGTGGCTGAGTGGCTAGCCCTGAGTCTAGCTAGTCCCATTGGCGCAAAAGTTGGTACAAATGGAGTTGGCGTAGGGACTCAACATCCAATAACATTGGTGCAGCTGTAATCTGTTCCACTGGTCTGGAGGACTTTCTTACATTTACCTAGAAGGGTGTAAAGCTACTTCCTTTTGGCCAGGCTCTAGGGAGGACTGCCTGCTCTCCAGATTTCCATGGTTGGCAGAGGGGCATCCCGGCACACCTGAGCCTCAGGACGCACAGGAAAGTTTGCTACTGTGCCAGGGATGCTAAAAAAGCATTCCACGAAAAGTGAAGCATTTTGTGCAAACTTATGTACCAATGCAACATTTTAACTTAGAGAGTAATACTGCACACAACACCTCAAAACACACACACACAGTTCCACACCAGGCAACCCTCAGTCCCACTCCACAGATTAGGGCCAGATGGGAACAATGAGATGAGTATGAGGGCTTTTGCAGTGTAACTAAAAACACTCGGTCTTGTTAACGCACTCCAAAAACTTGCTCCATCCATCCATCACCGGCCAGATGTTCTCTGAAGCCTTTTCTTTCACATCTGAAGTGGGACCGATCCCTCTCAAAATTAATTCACTTCCCATTCCGCTTTTGTCCACAACAAAGGCACTCGTGAAAGCTAATTGGGTCTTTTGAGGTCTTTATGATCAAGCAATCAAGCGGGGGACTAAGAATCGGAGAGGGGGGATGTTGTTGTTGACGGACGCTCACTTGGGACCATTTCCATGCTGTGACCCCACTTATTCCTGCCATCAGACCCCACTGCCAAACCATCCTGAGTACTTCAATACACTCAACTCACTGTATTCAGATTCTAAGAGGGACCATTTCCTTGAGTAAACAATAAAACCAATTGCTTTTGTGGCCAATTTACTATTGAATTGCAGTTGAGTAATGACAAGCAAGGCATGTGCTGAAACAAGTGAAACTTCAACAACCATAAATTGCGGTGGAAACTTGTAAAGAAGTTAAATGCAGTGTGCAATAAAAGCATTATCAAAGGGAGTGAGGCAGACCAATTACATCCACCACAGGTAGATAAAATCATATCATTCATCATTAATTTCCGCAAGCAGAATGATGTCATCTACTTCAATAAAGATATCAATATCTGTGTGGTTGCTATGTTTTACTTGCAGCAACAATATTCAAGCTTACACATAAGGCGTATTACAGAGGCTTAAACTGACTTTACTTACCTAAATCTTAAAATAAACACCTGGAGTACGATCGCAGTACGTTTGCAGTTCAGGAAAGCATAACCAACATCTCATCATCTCTACGGTTCATTACTCCTGCCTGACCAACCTTGAGAACTGACACACAAGATTCACGACTGGAGAATTATTTAACTTTTGCAGTTAATAATACACATGAAATATCTAACATGCAAGAGGTGTTGGTAAGTACCAAAAAGGTAAGTGGTAAGTGACAAAAATGAAAACATACTCAAAGGATTTGCTTTGCTCTGTAGCACAGGCATGCAAGTGCCAAACTGTTTTTACGGGCAGTGACCTTGGTGCTCTAGATGCTTGGATGTCTGTTGAGGGCACGGCATCTGCTGGCCTCCCATGCACACAGCCTCCCTCAAAACCCCAGTCGGCAAAAGGAAAAACTGTTTTTGGAAGGTTTCACTTTGCTTCACAGACCAAGGGAGTGGAGTGAGAACAACAAGACCCTCCAAGAATCACCCGAGGTATGTCATTATGTCACCCACAAAGGAAGGTCTATTCCCTCCTCAGGGACCATTGAGGGTTGGAGCCACAGGCCATTTGGCCCACACACACAAATCACACACACAGCACAACCTCACACACACAAATAAATAGAGTCTCACTCTTTTGCCTTCAAATAGTAAGGCAACCCCTCTTGCCCTTAGATAGTCAACTGCTATTATTCTGACGAACAAGGATGAAAAGAAAAGGCCTTCAGAGAAATACCCTCACATAGCAAAGTCCCCAGGAAACAGCAGTTGTTGACCCTGGATCTCTGGGTCGCTCTGATGTGTGTGTGGGTCACTCTGATGAGTGTGTGCATGTGTGTGTGCGTGTGTGCGTGTCTGTGTGTGTGTGTGTGTGTGTGTGTGTGGTAAAGACATAAATGTCCAGTGCTGACTCATGCCGCGTACTCCTTTCACAGCTGGGGCAGCTTGTGCTTTGTGCTAGTCATGTGCTGTCCACTACTTGAGCAAAAATTAAATCTATGTTACAAAGGCTCAAATTAATCAAATTATTGCAAGCTATGGTAAAAACAGAAGTCTGTGTGTGGGTGTATTATCTGAAGAGTTTTGGGAACTGAAACAGCTGATCAAGTTAAATACAGTAATTTATAAAGGCACTTTCATCAGAGACAGCTTTCAGTTAAAGTACAGGAATTAAACCCACAACATGCCAAACATCTGAACCATATGAGTGAGTCACTGACCATACGACTGCTTTCTCTAATAGTCCTCATGATTATGGGGCCGATATTTTATCCAGCTTTTCAGGGCAGGAGTAAGGATCTAGGATAATTTCTGCCTTAATCATGAAAATGAAGGTCATGGCAACACAATGGTCCCAAGTCAGAGCTTCTGATGGGCTTGATATGTAGTCTCAGATTGATATTCACACCCATACATAATACGTATGTCTCTGATAATGCCATTAGACACTATTCTTCCCAATACTGCACTAGACAGTAGTCTAGAAAGAGTTGCAAAGCCTCGAGTGCCTTACTGTCACTGATTACAGCGTTGACATGCTCAGCTGGGCTGTACGGCAGCCAGGGTGTCTAAGCACCAAATCACCTTGAAGTGCCATTAGCACCTGTCATGGTCATTTAAACATGCTGGCAGTGGCATCCTGCCGCTCTGTTTGAGCCAAAAAATGTGCCTCCAGTCCAAACAACTGCTTTGTGTTCCACTTCAAACAGCTATTGTAGTGTCCTTATGCAGCATGTGCCAGCCTTTACACAGCATGGCCCACATGAATACTGCATGTGTACAAAGGGCCTTTAAGAGTTCGCATGTAAAACAATTCCATCAATAATTAGTGTGAGCTGAGTGTATTGATTTTAGGAGACAGATAAATACAAGATAAATAACCTATGACCTTTTAAAGGATGAGCCATTCCCTCTCTATTAGAAGGCCAGACAGTGCAAACCAGCCATAATGAAAAAATACGTTTTGAGTGACTTTAGAAGGGTGTTGTTTATTTGTAGAGTATAATGTATATGGGCCTGCGAGGTTTTTTATCACATATTGTTAACTAAGAGTATTAGAAAATTAAATAATAATTAAATAATTAAATAACAAAATTTCACTTTTTCGGTTTTCTGTGTAATAATAATATTATTAATTATCATCATGATCATCATCATCTTACTACTGTGTCATTTATTTTATTCTACCACCAAAACCCGCTTCTCCATAATATCACTTAAGGCAACCCCGCACTCTTCCTCGTCTTCTCCATAGCGCATCAGTCTTGGACCTGCTCCAACACCACTGGAGGATGTCGAGGACCAGTACAGTAAATCCCTGACACTTAATCGCATCAGAAATTCTGCATGTAAGACGATATCATCTGAAATCTTTATTTGAATGACTAAATCAATAAGCTGATTGGTTAAAGGAAAAGCTTTGCCTTCCGACTTGCGACGATAAGTAAAAACCAATGATGGGATGTCCTGTAGTAAAGGGTGGCATAACTGTAGGTCCTTACGAAAAAGAAGCAGAGTAACCCTAGAATAAATGTTAGAAGGGATACTATACACATGTCACAGCAAAACTCACTGCCACACTGCGCAGTCCCTATAGTAATATTATGGTGATTATTTGGTAGGTACAGACGATAAAGCAACAGGTGTCTTGTTTCTTTCCCAATGAACAGAGTAAATAAATAGAACAGATAAGTCCGTTTATTTATGTCAGAGCATATCAGAGCTGCGTTGCGTACTTCACAAACGCAAATATCGCGTCTCAAATCTGCAGAGACGCGTCTGCCTGACGACTGTTGAATTATTTTAAAGAAGTCGCTTACCTTCACGCAGACAGCGAGAAGAACAAGTCCAGCCGTCCACGAACAGACCCGTGTCATCTCTGACGGTGACAAATTAAAACTGAACTGCAAAATGATAAAGAGGTGGAAACAGTTGCTGATTGCCTCCTCTCCGTCTGTCCCAGCTGCTGGTCACCCAGGGAGAGAGAGGTCGGCTATTCTTGCTGCGCTGCGCTCCTCCGCTCCAATTTACCA
>CABFOQ010021880.1:0-16776 GCA_900660455.1 Gephyroberyx darwinii | reverse complement strand
TTGGGGAACAGTTGGCTAGCTTTACATTCAGGGACCAGTTAAGAATGAGAAAGGTGCTGCCTGGATGAAATGTTTGTCTGTTGATCTCAACTAGTCATTGGATTGATTCTAATGTGTTCACCAGGGTTGTATACGCTATTTCTACTGTATATCTTATCATATATAAACTTATATAAAAATAAATAACCAAACCAACCTAATTAAAATAGAATAGCACTTAATAACACAAGGAGATATCTTTTTCAAAAGACCTATATCACTTCTATTTTATTAATGTTCCTCAAAATGTAAAATACCTTGAAAGTTATTTTCTCATTTTCATTAAACAATAATAACCATGACTGGAATATCTTTCCATACAAAGTTGGCAAACCTTCAGTTGAATACCATAAGACATCTAGAGGGTGTGCATGACTTCCTTGACTACAGATTATGTCTCCTTGTTTCTTCTGGCGGAAGCCCGTCCTCTGTCCAGTGACGGTCCAAATACATTAATACTGTCATGCAGTTATTGCGCAAAGAAATCGGTGAAGAAAAAGCATTGCCAGAATGGAGAGATTATCCCGTCGGAGGGTGACGGGCTAACGTCTTACCATATGGCCCAGATTGTAATGTCCTGCTTCAGGGTCAGTCATACATCAAGTATTAGTGTCAGGTGGGGATTAATGCTTAATGTTCTCTCACCTCAGACATAACACACTGTACTTGACTTCACCTGGCTGTGGCGAACACCGTGACATGCTGTTTTCCTTAAGTGGGATAATAGCTGGAGAGTATTTGAGTTTTGTTCCATTATGAGATATCCACCACTTCAAAATGAAATGAAATGATCAATAGCACAAAATGAAGACAAGTTATGACACCTTTTCAAGGATAGTAGGTCATTTAAGTCCTTGGTTGAAAAATACTTTTATATATTTTGGTATTGAATGCTTAATTTCAGGTAATTTGTTCTTTTTTTTTATTTTTCAAAATGGATATAAAGCATTTTGGGAAAACAAATAATTTGCTCTGCTGTATTTGTCTACTGCCTATTTACCAGCCTGCCACCTTCTTCCCGTTAGTGTTGTTTTTGCTGCTGCCGAGAGAAACCGCCGATTAGTGAGATTATTGCTATGGTTGACTGATGCGAGCCCATACATCCTCACAGAGGGTGATTTACCCCACACTTACGGCATAACACTAGGCTCGTACACGCGGCAGCCAGGGACGTTTCAGTGTACGTAATCAAGATTTATTTTTGAGTTTCAACACCGATTTTTAGATTATATGGATTGTTATTATTATTCATCCAATGTTTACTGATATGTACGCCCAAAGAAGCTGTAATTTGATGTAGAGCAAAACAAGTTATGCATAACCGTATATTATTTGATTATTGCTGCCGTTAAAAGCATCTTATTTTTTCTTCAAGGCTTTTCTCTGTCACTTTATAAGGAATGTGCATACAGTATTTCCACGGGATAGTGATCGTTAGGTTGCCTGTAATGGCACAGTGTACCCAGCCAGAGGTCTTTGTCACCTGGCAGGACGTTAAGCCAGGTCCTGCAGCGTGGCATTAACCTAAATGACTATAACTAATTAACCTCCTAATCCTTTTTGACTGATTGGAATTGAAAGGTTCATGCTGATTTGACACGTGCCTCCCCGTATGAATCATCTCGATAGTAAGTGGCAAACACAAATGCCATGGAGTCTAAAACATATTGTGTACTGTAACCTTGAGAGAATTGGGAGTGGAGGGGGGTGGCAAGGTGACAATATGGCAAGGTGAGGTGTGCGTGTGTGTGTGTGTGTGTGCGTGTGCGTGTGTGTGTGTGAGAGAGAGGTACACCTATGTCTGTCAGACGGCAGGAAGTAAGGTGCAGGTGTCACCAGGCTTTCGCGCTGCTTGTCACCTTGTGAATAAACAGCAGTTGTTCTTTGGGGAAGGCGGGACTGATTCATGTGAGATTGGCAGAACATGGCAGATGGATGTACTTTTTCATATGTGTAAATAGTCGCAGCTAGCTATTAACATACCTCCGTGCAGATGGCAAACTGTAATAAAGTACAGGCGATAAAACAAGCCTCCTCGTCGATGGCTGACGCCCAGCCGATGTTTGTTCATTTTTTACATACAGTGCAATATGTTCTGTAGCACAAGGGCACAATAACTAGTGGGGATATTTAGGAGCGCTTGTTGTTCCTGAATAGTAAACAGTTTTAATGTCGCAGTAAAAGCAGTTTGAGCTGGCTTGGCTTCGGATACCAGAAGTTGCAAACTTGATTTTGTATTCTAACTACATTAACTTTTTGTTTTTACTCTTGTTAATGTCATATTTTATCTAATCTAACACTTAGAAATAGATTTTAGACGCAGACACTGAACAAATGTTCCTGTTTTATTTGACACTCTTAACATGAGGTTAGGTTTGTGTTTCCTGATGTGAATAGCGTGCCAGAGCTAGCTGGTGTAGCCGCAGCAGCAGTAGTGGTTACATGCTGGATCACGGGTGTTAGCTGACGTACGAGCCACTCTGGCCTACAGCTGGTTCCCCTCCAACTGGATGATCTGCTCCTTTCTGACTCCAGAGAGGAGGTTGAAAACCCCAGACAGAGAGACACAGAGACTGAGAGAAGGAGAGACAGACAGGCAGAAGGGGTGAGTGTGTGTGAGTGAGAGAAAGAAGGGGGGGGTGGTGTGTGGCGTCAGCATCCAAATGCATCACAGGCACTCGCTTCAGTGATGTGTGTGTGTGTGTGTGTGTGGAGGGTGTGTTTGCATTTGTGGAGCCCAAGGACTTGTCGTCTGTCTGCTGGTGGCGGTGGCAGCCAGCTGTCAGGGGAGCTCAGAGAGAGAGAGGAGGCCAGGTGAAAGGAGGGCCAGCGGCAGACGAGGACTGGAGCCAGCGCTCGCTCACTCCAAATGAATGGTGACAAGAGAGCGAGAGCCATTGATCCGCTGGTCAAAGCACCCCTAAGGCTGCAGCCTAATGTGCTGAAAAAAGAAACATCAGCCCCAGTTGGGGCTCTAGGAGGGAGACGATCCTCATCGGATGAAACATACCTTCCCCACAACACACAGTAGATCAATAGAATGGGCTGGTGTAATAAGTGTTCATTCAATACATTTACATCCATTTTGACAAAATATGATGGTCAAACTATGTTGAAACTATGTATTAAAACTATGTTTTCATATTACAGCTATTATTTAAATTCCATTCTAAACACTACAATTTAATGATATTTTGGTAATTATTTAACTGTAATCGCTAAATCCAGGAGATATATATTATTTTTGTATATTATTTTTTATTAGTAGTAGTGTTATTAGTATGATTATTATTAGTAGTAGGACTAATAATTTAATTTATAGTTGTTTCATTTTTTACTTTAATGTATTCTAATATTTTTCATTTCTAACTATTATTGATAATTAAATTGTAAAATACAATTCAAATAAATATATAGCAGCTCTTTTGCCATTAAGCATATCACTGTAAGAAATACCTCTGTTAATACCTCCAAAGTGTTCATTAAATCTTCTTGCTGCTACACACTACATCACGTTTTATAGTGAGGTGTTTTATTTTTTATAGATTTACCTCACCGATAACATTTGAGGTGAAAATGACCAGAGTTCTTTACACATATCCGTGACTTATAGCCATTGCCTGAGAATTTCCAGGAGACGTGTTTGAATAATGCCTCGGAGCTACGGTACATGTGTTAGGAGTTAACAAGCAAATGTGCACCAAAACTGAATGGAAGATGCAACAGAAGAGGTAAGACGATTTGCTCGGTACCCTGAAGAGCGGGGCATTCGTGTTGGACAACAGCACACAAGCATAAAACATCGCATTACCGCAGCACTGTTTGATGAGTGTTACTCTAATCACTATCCACCAGTATGGGTGATTACCTGCCACGCTGCACCTGGCTCCACTCTGTTCATTTCTCTTCTAAAAATTACATGAATAAAAAAATATGCCCTAAAATGAGTTTGAGGAAGAACAAATGAAATTCATCAGTTTCTTATTGAATATTGAGTTCTTGTGTAATTGCTTTGACGTAAGGGGCTGATTTGGTGCTGTGACACTTTTGATTGGCCGGTGTAACCCAAACTAGGTAGCGACGCATAGAAGGGCCTCCTTTGGGTGTAGTGCTGAACTGATTGATTGGTCGTGTGGGCTGAGGGAGATGATTGATTGATTGAGGTTAGTTAGGTGACAAACAAAGCAGCGCCTGGCCCATCAAGGTGCAGCCCTGTCAGTGACAATAACCCCTGATTGCCTCTCCTCCCTACCTTCCCCCTCACCCTCTCCTGTCCGCCCTACCAACCACTCCTTTGGGACTACGCATATATGTACACAGA
The DNA here is from genome assembly GCA_900660455.1 of Gephyroberyx darwinii. Classification (NCBI taxonomy): domain Eukaryota; kingdom Metazoa; phylum Chordata; class Actinopteri; order Trachichthyiformes; family Trachichthyidae; genus Gephyroberyx; species Gephyroberyx darwinii. The sequence goes on along the minus strand of CABFOQ010021880.1, from coordinate 12,416 downwards.
CACATACACAAGAAACATACACTATTCATGCACTCGCACATGTAAGCACACATAAAAAAAACACATGCACTCGCACACACAAATATAGACACACGAACGCACTGTGATTTTGAATCTCACCTTTTTGAATGTCCATCTCAGTGTGAAGGATGTTGAGACAATAGATTATCATCAAGACCAAGTTTATTAATTGTTCATGTGTGCTAGCAAGGCTTGTGCCAAAAGACCAGATCATCATCATAGATAGCTGATGGGCAATAACATTATCCCTCTCCTATCTGCCTTTAGGTAACTCTGCTCTGTGTACATGTAGTTTAGAACAGAATATATAAAACAACAAATATATATCAGTTTTAATTCCTTTGATCTGTTTCAGGTTCCTCCTTCTTTCAATATCAAAGCCAATATTTATTCTTATTTTTGACCTCCTCTAAACATACAGAAGGTTTTTGGGTCCTGTGACTGGATGTTTCTCTGCCATATGTTTGCATTATGCTCTGTCACTGGGGGAGGCGGAGCTGGTTGAATCCGGATGGGTTATGTGGTGGGAGGGGCTCTATGCATAAGGGATGAGCTTTTTTTACGGTCCGCAAAAAATACATTGTGTTGAAGACAGAGAACAACAACAAACCAAATGGGGAATGAATAGATCAGAAGTTCATCCCCCCACCATATATTTCAGCCTATGAGGAGACTGCAGGCTAGATTAAAGTGAAAATCTAACTGCCTTTAATTTAGGTCTGCCCACACACCTGCATACGTGTACATGTGTATGCACGCATGTGTGTGTGTGCTCGTGTGTGAGCTGTGTTTGTGCATATGTATGTGGTCTTCCGCCCACTGTTGTCCTGTACACAGTCTTCAGAGCAGAGCAGCCAATGGCCCTGGGCCTCTCACACATATTATTCATATTACTGTTGATTCTAAAAATTAGTCGCCAGGATATCCCTCTGAGATTGCAGAGATTACCAAACTCAACTTCAAATACTTCCCAGATTGGGTTAAAACACCGCACAGCATCCATTAGCTGGATAACTTTGTTTCAGGGTATCAATCGGATGGTGTTTTACACAAGCCAAAGGAGAACATTTTGATTGTTCCCTTTAAAAGCATGACTAATACTCGATCCAGCTATTATCCACAGATTCATCTGATAATATGAATTTCTATAATAATTTCATTAGGACCTTAGTGATCTCCTTTGTTTCTGATTTAATCAATTCAAGGTTTCATGTTTTTTCCCGTATTATGTTTCCTACATATCTGACAGCCTGCCCCGGAGCTCTTCCTCTGAACGTGGGCCGGTTGGCAGGTCTGCACTGCACATTTGGTTCATGTCCCACACATTTCCTATCTGGTGGGCATCACAGGCATTTTCCTTTAATTGCAAGGCATTCTGCGTCTGAGTGCTGCTTATTTGTATGTTTGTTTGCCTCTCTGGCTGAGCTATTGGTAATCTATTCTCCTCTCTTAGCGGGAAGAAACTCAGGCAGCCAGTGTCTCAGGATTCATTGAACTGGCAACAGTGTTAGTGCATTATCATGCTGGGGTAGATGTGGAGACATACTTGGCTGGCTTTTCTTGATTGCTGCTGAAGACAAGTTAGCTCAACTTCTTGACTAATTTAGAGTTGTACGTTTCCATAAAGTTGGTGAAAACAAGAAAAGAGGAAGTAAAGAAGTAAAGGATCCAACCCCCATTGTACAATTTGCCATTGTTACTGTATGTAACAATGATCCACAGTCCTTTACATTCAGTGCTGTTGAGAGATTAGTTTTCTCATCCTGTGGAGAACAATGCATGGATAATCTGAGAGAAGATCAAGTGCACAAAAAGCAGATTTTGTCAATAATCCATCTTTGAACAACAACAGATCTTAACTAATTGTAGTTACCGTATCATCCTCTTCTCTGTCTTTCTCTCTCTGGCATTTGTTTTCTTCACTGCCCAGATGTTGATGAGTTAAAACCTGGGATTTATACTATAAGAGCGAATAAGAGTTAGGCTACTATACATCCAACACAAGTTGTTTTTCTAAGCTAAAAAAGACCTTAAGAACAGGGACAGCAACCGAGACATGGAATCAGTTAAAGAAACAATAGTAGAATGATTACAAACACATAAACAAAACTGAAAACAAAAACATTATCAATAAAGTTCCAGAACCTTATCTCGATTCCATGCAGTTCTTCAATGAGTGCCTAAATATGCAGTCATTGAAATATTGAAATATAGGACCACACACACACACACACACACACACACAAAACCAGCTCCTCAACCTCACCCTTCTACTGCTCTGTTTTGAGCATTTGTTTCTCAATAAAAACACATGTTAAGAGGACAAGACAAAGATGTTGTATTGCTATGACAGCTTCAGCAGGAAGAGACAGTTCAGTTTTAGCTCCATTAGGACCCCAACCCCCCCCAGCAGGCAGCAGACTCGGGTCAAATATTTACAAATGATTCGTAGCATCTGTTTCAACCTGGATAAAACCACTCTGCATTGCTACCTGACCTCTCTATCTCTCTTTCTCCCTGCTCCTTCATTTCAAAGTGAACAGTTTGTGTGCAGAGTGATACACCTCTAGCCGGTACTACTAGTCCCATCTTCCCCTTTCAGAGAACCTGCCTCACAGTGAGGATTCCTACAGTGTCATGGACCAGAGTCTGTTTGAGGAGATGGCGAGCGAGGTACGACGTGTGTGCAGAGTAATCTTCTAATGCATTAACCTCCTTAACTGGGCCCAGTGGTATCTTGTGTGTCACAGCTAAGCAGTGGCCCAAGCAGATTGTGGCAGTATTATAGATCACAACTAAAGCATATTGCCGCTAGATTAATACAGCTGCATGCTGAAGCTGCCCGCCGCGACACACCGCCAGCACAGACAAGTGTGAAATATGTTTAATAATTGCATAATTGTGACATCTGTTACCCTCCCCAGCACCTCTCAGCGCAATATTAACTGAAGGAATAACAGGTTTAAGTATGTGTTAACACTATGATAGCATGTTTAATTGAAATATGACTGCGGCGTAATGAAGATTAAATTAAACCCGGGGATAATCGTCTGACACAAAGATAATTGAGTTGCAATCCTCCGGCAATGAAGAATAGCTCACTGAGAAGAAAAAACATAATCACGGCCCTTTGCTAGTTTCTCTGTGATGGGGGGACCTATAATTTCAGCGCTCAGATTAAAGAGTGATTAATCAAAGCAGTAATCCACAATTTGAGTGGAATCAGAATGACATATGTCTGCTTTATGTAATTTACTTTTCTCTCCCGGGGAGAGCGAGACTGATTCTGCTAAGAGTGGAAGTTTTTTTTGTTGTTGTTGTTGTCGTTTTTTTTGGAGATCCCTCATCTCTCTTGTTTGCAGGATGATTTGATGACTGATCCGATTGCGGAGGCTGAGAGGCTGGCAAAATGTTTTCATCTCTCTCCCCCTTAAAATAGCACAGGAGAGCGCTTGTGCTCTCCCAAACATATGGTCCCACGCTAGTGCCTGGGCTGGTTCAAAAGGGATTAGAGCCTGCGGGGCGAAGTGTCTCTGTGTCAGCGGTGGCACCCTGCTGCACTGCCAAGCAGCAAGTAGTGCTCACACATGCATGCGTGCACTCACATGCAGACACAATCATACACACAAGCGCACACACCCAAACACATGCGCACACATGCATCATCACCTTTCCTCGTTTTCTCTTATCGGTATTATTGATACATTATTTCTTCATGTTCTTCTTCTGGCGAATTGCGCTTCTCTGACAAACACTGGCTACGTGAAGGCCACAGTAAACTTGCCGCGCATTTTTTTGTGGCAGGTTTGTACAAATTAAAGGACATATTTGTAAAAAAAAAACTAAAAAAAACACCACATTGGCTTCAGATTCTGCAGTGTGCACAGGCTTGTTAGCCCCCACTGCCAAATGGTCTAAAATATCACATGATTGGTTGTGTTGTGTGGAAAAGCATCTCCATTTCCTTTTCTGGTTCATCGCTATTGTTTTAATCTCTGTGCTCACATCTCGTGACTATCTCTTCAAAATGAATCATTTCGAGGCTTGTTGAGTTTGTTAGGGGATTTCCACACCTTTATGACTGATCCAAATAGCTTCTGAATCCTCATATTCCTTCCTGTCACTGCTTTTCCCAGGTTACAGATACCTCTATTCCCCATACATTCTGGCGTGGTGTGTAAATAAGCCAATAATACCAAAAAAAAATACTAAGCTGTAGCGAGTATACATACATTTGTATGCCTTGATGTGTTGAACTGTGTTTATACTTCAGGCAACATCAACTCTTTTGTAAGTATACCGCCACTTTAACTCCCAGACATTGTCAATCTCAATCCATAGTGGACAAGTGAGGCTTGTTGAGACCTCACGGGTCTCTCGGGGACAACAGCCAGGTCCTGTGTTCACATCCACTTTTGCTTCACCTCCTCCTGAATGTCTGGAATTCCACAGATTGGAAAGTATAGATTTATACTCCAAAGAGCCCATATAGGGCGGGTTAGAGGTCACTCAGCCTTTGTGCACCCAAAGGCCTGTTTTAGAGTGGTGAATAATTTAAAGTGTGCACAGGAAGGCGGTGTAGCATTACAACATGACACGAATGGGGATAAAAATGGAAAATTACCAAGGGCAAAGGGCACAAGTAGGAATCATCCCTAATTAGTGGTTACCATGGAGAGAGGTTGAGTATATGCAGTGAAGCAGAGTCAGGCATAGCAACTGACCGTCAGCTGAAGACAGGTACAAACAACAGATGCATTACACCATCCAGTGAAGAAATAATGAATTGGTTTGACATAGTATAACTGGTAATTACACGCTCATGCGGGGCTGAGTATGTCACAGTTAGCGGGCACACGAGGCGCTTGTTTTGACCCGACAAGGATCCACATCAGATCGAAATGTTGTATGATCAGATTCCCTAGTGTGCAGGCATTACACCTTCCTCTTAGTTTGACGTAGTCTTTATACCGCCCCCAATGCAGCTAATCAGTCAATGTAGCCAGGGTCTGCACAAATAAATCCAACTCCCCTGTTTGAGTCAGCTGTCTCGTGTGTTATTCTCATGCATTAATTAGACATATTGATTCTCAGGCCCATCTTCAAAGACTAAAATCATAAACAATCGTAATACCAAGGACATAACCTCAGTGTCAAAATGGTTAATCCCTCAGCTCACGATAACGGCTCCACAAAAAGGAAAAAAGAAGTTATCCTTGAATCGACTGTCTGCTATTGATGCTGGTGTCATTATCTCCAGATTGGCTCTGAATTAGAACAATGGCCATTTTAAGTACCATTTCCTCTTCCTCCCAGCACGCTGCATGTGGTACACATTAGGCAACTTGCCATTAGGCCAAATCTCTTCATTTCTATCTCAATTCATGCCCTCTTAGTTGGCCAGCTTCATGATAGCGTATGCATTAAATGACAGCAATGTTAGTGTTTATTTTGCAACTATAGTTCTACATTGTTAGCTATTGTCCACAAACCAGAGAGATCATAACATTGTGATAGTGTTTAAAGTTTAGTATCTCCACTTTATCTATTATGAAGATGCCTGAAGCCACGCAGTATTATGACGACTGTATTTTGCAGCTATTTGAGATGTAAGGCTTATCCAGTGTATCAGATACATGAAGCACTTGGCTCCAACGCCCTCAGATACTCTTACACTGTTATGTATCGTCATTCTGTGATGTTCAATGCATTCCCGGAGTTATTTTGTGAGCGTAATTTAGGCTTTTTGTTGTATCCACTTTCCCTCAACCCGCCTCGTCTATTTCTACTTCAGTTAATGATTTCCTACATTCCCTAGAATAACTTTCGAAACCCCCAGAGAATGTGCCTGGACTTGTATTCGGCGGTAGTGATAGTAAGAGCAAGAGAGCGAGAGTTTCCAATTGAGAAAAATGAGAGTCACGCCCCTTACTCAAAACACAACACATGTCTTGTGGCTGTGTTGCATTATGGTTTTGAGGCTGTCTGTGGAGAAATGGGTACCTCTGCCTCTTGTACAATGGATTACTCCCTGCATGATTGTTGAACATTGGTGGAAATGAACGGGTCTAGAAAGAAGACCTTGCTCTTTGACGCTTGAGGGGTTAACACCAAAACCTGAAATTTACTGTTAATAGTTTAGATAGCTAAATATTTTTCCTATTAAAGTCCATTGTAGCTGCGATGAAAATATCTCAACGTGACGTCATGTCATCTATGTTTGGCCACTTATCCACAGGAATAAGAAAAATACCAAACAACAAAATTAACCCAGGAATGCAAGGTACCTCACTGGTAGCTGTTTTTTTTTTTTTAACTGCGTTTAAGTGTTTTAGGGTGGATTTTTCCTTTCAAAACACTGTCACCAGGGCAACCGGCATACACAACTGGGTACAATATGTTTGGAGGCCTCTTCCTGTTCTCCTGTAATAGATACACACGGGCAATCTTGGTACTTGCAGATTACAGCTAAGTCACAAGTGATGTGGACAGTCTGTCTTTATGCCTGTTAGCATTACATACTTAGAATGCTGATAGTGGAGGCGGACAAAAACTCTGCATCAGTACCATCATGAAGGTCTAGCAAAAATATAAAAAAATATGTTTGCATTTGGTTCACAGGCAATTTTATTTCTTTTTTTTTTTTTTTTTTTTCTTAACCCCACCTCTCCGTGGTTATCTATAGGAGGCCAATAGGATGCCGGGTGCATAGAGGAAGGAGCAGGGAGGGTGCAGAAAGTTAGGCGCTACATATTGTAGCACACAAGGCCATAAGAGGGGCCAGGAGGACAGGAGTGTTGTTCCCAGAAGTGAGCTACAGTGAGGAGGGGCGTCAGCCAGCACAACAGCGGCCTGCCTTCCCTCAGCTGCTGGGAAAGATGGAGATACCAGCAAATCTGTGTTTGTTCAGCCACTCCACAAATATCCCCTCTCCAGATTGCGTCTGGCCAAGGAAACGGCACTTGACTGGGATTCTGAAATGATTATTGGTGGCAGTGTCCTTCTGGGGCTGCTTTTCTAAATGTGCCAATAAATTTCACATGTCCAGCTTTGTTTTGCTTTCATTAGCCCTCTAATCTCCGTCCCAGGGCCAGGCCGATTCTGCCATGAGTGAACCCTCTGTTTTCTCTAGAGCCCGTGATTAATGACTGGACAGCATCATTACCAATGCACCGCACTGAGTTACATATCTGCCTCTATTGACACAATGCCACAACAGAGCTGCACTTACAAAAAAAAGCATGACTTGACCCACTGTGTGTGTGTGCGTGTGTGTGGATTGTGAAAATCTGCGTGCACATGTCCAATCATAAACATGTCTATGATTTTAAATTTCAGACTCTGACAGAACCTGATTCTAACAACATTTGCAATAGCTTTAATACCGTTGTCTTTCATTTAGCCTGCTTGGAGTACCAGATGTCTTTTTTGCTAATGCTTTTAGTCTCAAGTCTGGTCTAGGACTATGAAAATCATCATCATACTGTCACACCACAGAGAGTGTTATGTCTACAGTCTAAAGCATGTTGTAATGATTCTTAATGCACTCTCTGAATGATGCTCAAGGAATCTGACCTGCCAACAACCTCGCGTCTTTTACAACACTTTGTTCATCTTTTCCTTTTAAAAGTCATATACGCGTAGCAGCCGGCCATTAACTAGACATTTACTGTACTTTTATCATCTCTTGAGTGCATTGATTCATATCAGTCATGTAAGTAGTCATCCCCCGGGATATTAGTCACCCACCATGTGATGCTGTAATATCATATTTTCGCTCTTTGTCTCAACTCAGTGCCCCAGGCATGGAGACATATGCAGAGCCCGACAAACCTCAGCGTCATAAACTCTGCCTTGGTGGTGCATTATACATCCGGCTAACCTGAATGCATGACTAATAGATGAGGCAGGCTGTCTGCCAGGCCAGGTTTTCCCTTGGTTGAGGGGTGTTCTGGGCCAGACAGTGTGCGGTGGGAACAGGGGACCGGGGCTGGTCCCGTTGTGATGTCAGACAAAGACGGAGTCACCTGTAGAGTGGAGTCAGCAGGTGCTCTGCCTTTCAGGTCTCAACACCTTCACCATCTTGGGAGCAATTATGCTGCCTGCTAGCTGGCTGCAGGATGGGAGGGAGAGGTGGGAGAGGTGGAGCACGTGTTTAAACACCCACACTTGAACAGTCTCATGTTTTACATGTTTACATACATGTACTCACAGATGTGTTTGTAGATGTAGATTACTAGCTCATGTTTGATGCTCTTCACAACAGTTACAATTACAGATTGTTTGTTGTTGAATGTTGATACCTTATGTGTGTGCTTCCTGCCCTAGATCCGCCACCATTTTGCAACTTTAATCCAAAGTAGTATGACCTAAATCCATAGGATAAACTTGGATGACTCTTGGCAAGAGTGTGAATGTTTTACAAGAAAACAAACATGTACATGGCCAGACGCACTTTAGATCATTACATTTGAAAAGTGTTTTCCAGTTAAGAGTTGTTTAAGTTGTAACCATCTGTAAAAGAAAACATGCAGTCATTGTCCATCCTTGCTTTGATGAATGATATTTTTGTCACTAACGATGCTCTCATTGTTTATTTGTCCTTTTCCTCCATGTTATTTTTTTCATACCAGGTCAAGTATTTCCCTGGCGATTGAATAAGCCTGTCCTTCCCATATTTAACCCATTGCTGGTCCAATAAATGGACACCACCTGTTTAAACGGTCAGTGCCATGTTGGGGTCAAGCAGGGCCCCATTTGATTGGCCACATCGAATGGTCGGAACACGCCGCATGGCCTCCGTGGTAACTTTAAAAATGTTCAGGAAGTTTGGTTCACCCTTTACAGCCTAGGACATTTCCTACTACAGGAGTTAAGCACTCAGGACAGGAAACCATTTGCTGTGGCTGTAAGATCTCTTTAATGACTGTCTAACTAGAAACAGGCCGGCCTAATTCAGTGCCTGGAGCCAGCAGGAATGGCCTTGCATCCAGACCCTGTTAGAATATTTACTGCTTCTTCGATGGGAGTCTTTTTGACACTGCTGCAATAAAATTTACAAGGAATCCCTTTTTAGCATGATGCAAGGCAGTGTGGTCAAGAAGTAGAAAAAAAAATGGTCAAAAAGAGTAGCTGGCCATTAAAGTTATCATTTGTCTTTGTTTATGTGGAGTGGGCACTACGGACGGCTGACAGAGGACGTTGCAACAGATTTTGATGGGCTTTGTCCCCAGTCACCTCAAAACGCAACTGGTCGATGGTCAGAATCATCTGACTTTGCTGTATTTCAGAGAAGGTAATTGTGTTGAATTGTAGGACCTCAGTTTTAATATATGTGAAAGGGTCAGCGTTGTCCTTGAAAAAAAAAAAAGGTGCTGATTCAAACATATTGAGCAGTTGATGCCCTCTAACTTTCTCTCGACTCGTGTCAACTGTTGTTACACTACAGAACAAAACCAGTCCATTGTCACGAGCGCTCCGGGGCACCGATACGTACAACTCGGCAGCTTGGGAAGTGTAATTAGGGGTGTTTGTGTATGTGTTCATATGCATATGTGTTACTTGCCCATGTGGGTGTCCATGCACCACCGTACACGGTGTGTCAATTCCCCCGCTGACTGAGGAAATGAGCTGGGACCACCAGAGGTGATTGTGCGTGTGCAAGTGGAGACCAGGATTGGCTTGTTCCAGTCAGTGACTGAGACCAGAGTGACTGACTAGGCCTGTTACTGTGACCCACCTACCCTCACCCCCCAACCTTTGTTTAATAAGCCCAGGGAGGGGTAGCCTTTTTTTCTAAAGTGCCACCGTGTCTGGACAAACTGACACACTTCAGTTTCACTGCATCCCCCCAACCCCCTTTCGCTTTCTTCCACTGTGGATTTAAACAAATGCAGTCAAACCCAATTAGGGGAGAGTGAGAGCAGCACAGGAGAGGCCCTGGTAATAGTAACTTTGTTCAGCTGGTTCCTGCTGTGACCAGCCCTCATTTAAATGAGCCGCTTGATAACCCTCAGAAATACGATCCCAGAGAGAGAGAGAGGCAGTCTCATTCCCAGTGGAGCGTCTTTTAACAGGCCTCTCACCTCTCTGTGTTGAGGGGCACCACAGTGACACAGACGAGCCACTGGGCACTGAGGAAGCAGCATTCATGCTCTTCTAATAACGTGATAGTGAATACTTGTCAGGTGAAACGCTGTTGTTTTAAACAGATGAATGATGAGAGCTGAAGGAGAAAAAGTGATTATTGATTTTTTTTGTTGCACCCAGACTTATTCATATTCACTTAATAACAAAGCCCCGTGATGGCTTGTGTTCCAGGGAGACCTGGTTGAAATAGTATTACCAAGGGTTTGCTTTAGTGTTGGATGGATGAGGTTTGCTATGCAGGACAATACAAGTAGAGAGTTTAAACAATGTCAGGAAAGTATTTAAAGGTTAGTATGCTTCTCTGAGGTTGGAAACCAACTGAATTGCCCTAATGCGTTAAACTCCACCCATCTGGGGCTCTGAACAGGATAAAACAAGCTTAGAAGTACAACTCCAATTTGACCCAGCTTCCCTGACAGCTCCCAAACTTTGAAGTGTTCTTATCATTGTCTGTGATTCTCGTCTAGCTTGCCTCCCTCACAGACAGACCAGCTGAGACGAGTGTTAAAATACTGTTATCCACATCATTGCATGTGAGGTAATGGAACAATTGACAAGGTGTCTACTTACTGAGCAAACAATGCATCAGAAAAAATTCTGTCATCACTCCCGACTCACCCAAAGCTATGCTTGCACCAAAATGTGCTTTCACTTTCTCGAGCCAAGGTGGTCTACCACACAGCACTGTGGCCGGACAGAAACTATGTATCTCCATGTTTATTTTTTTATAGACACATTTTTTTTTAATTCTACAATGTTTTTAACAATTTCCATGGCCCCGATGGTCACAAAACACACTCAACACTTAAATGACCATGTAAAATATCAGCAAACAGCAAAATTGGGATTATGAGGTTATTACGTGACAGCAGCAACAGGCATACATCTACAAATACCCTCCTCTTAAACACTTCACAAAGACACTCTCCTCCCCTGTCCCTATGTGTGCCTCACCAATAGATAAAACGAAAAAGGGGGCAAAAGGTAATCAAATTGTTCCCTTCATCTTTATGATGAAAAAAGGCAACCACGAAGAAACAATTTTCCACCCTGCACTTAACCATCGTGTGCATAAAAGAAGCAAATGGAGTGATTGTCTGAAATATGTAAAGCGTGTGTTGCCGAGCTTGGCTGGGAGAGAGCGAGCGATGTGGGAATCTTTCTGAAGTGCCCCTTGATGGGGGGAGTCAGAGAGCTTTGATCCGTTCCACACTATTGTTTCACAGCTGATCTTAGAGCTCGGCTGGAGTACTGCTCCAGGCAGATGGCCCTTTTGTCACCGTGAAAATAAAAATCCAATAAACATGGTAATTATATAACATGCAGGACATAGTTGACAGGACCCTGTGAAGCGCCGCTTTCACCTCTTGTTCTGGTCCTGAGAATGACAAATACCATTTATGAGAGGTTTTGTGCCGTGCCACAGTGCTGCCTCTCCAGTACGTTTTCACCAGGCCTGCATGAAATCACCACCTTTCCTCTCCATTAATGCTTTTATACACTCTTTCAAAAAAACTCATCCAAAGAATCATAGTTAATGCATATTCTATTTCACTTAGGCTAATTCCACATATTGACAGAATGTAAACAGTAAATAAAACAGATGAAATAAAAATTTGGCTAACTGCTTTACAAACACAAAATATTTGTTCAATTATTTCAGCATCCCAATTTCACTCTCACTTAACCTGCCGCCTGTTCGTACTGAGGCCAAACATCTTGGCCAACTGGTTTGGAGCGTTGCGTGTGATTGAATGTCTTGCCATTACACAGATATCAGATCTGAGATCAGAGGCCTGTTGGGCCTTTGATAGGCAGTTAATGGTCCATGAGGCACTGGGAGGGAATATCTCTGAGAATCCACAGGTCTCATCGCCCCTCTTCCCCTCCTCCACCAATCCACACCCGCCCGTTTCCGCTGGCACCTTCAGTGACATGATTTACAGCGCCGTGAGGTCGGTGTCAACTCCAGAATGATGACGGACAATAAAAACTGGCGGAAAAAACGCTCCAGCAGCAAAAGGACAATGGCATTTCACTCACGGCAAAGTCAAGATACATTATAATTTGTTCTTTTGTGGGAAATACATGAAAACCTGTGCCTGTTTTCCAGGGTTAGAACGCAAGCGTTGGGAGAATGTGTGTCATCCACGACCAACGGCCATTTATCACCCACTATGATTTTTTTCGTCCTCTCCATTTAATGTCATCTCTATGGAGACAGACAGCGTTCTAGAAATAATTTT
>CABFOQ010021879.1:0-15364 GCA_900660455.1 Gephyroberyx darwinii | reverse complement strand
TCCTCTCTCTCTCTCTCTTTACACATGCACAGATACACAGTGCTGATGGTTACATATTACAGTAACCTGATTATAAAGAAATGGCTAATTTGTTACAGTAACTGAAAATACAGTAATTATTGACACCTTTGGGGAAAAAAACAGGTGATCACTTGTTGCTTTTTGAATTGCAGTCTGCAATTATATTTATTAGACGTTGGAGTATCTGAAAATGTTGAGATCATGCCACTGAGAAATTGAAGTGGATAAATTGTAAAAATAACCTTTTCAACCCTGAACACGCACACACACCAGTCTGGGTTAATTTTGAAAGGGCTGAGAACAGGAGCATCATTCTTTTGTAAAGCCTGTGAATTGCCAAGTGGGAGTCAGAAGCAAGCTGCTTTGTGAGTCACTGCTGACATTAGGCCCATAGTCTTGTCTCTGTTTCAACCTCATCAACCCCTTGTTTGTCCCAAGAAAAGCCGCCAGCGCTGGGAATTGTCCATGAAAGGGTCGAGGAGCTTGATATCGCTCTTTAGTACTGAAATAAGTCATTTCAGATACCTCCAAATATTTTGATCTTTATACTTTATTTTGAAAAGTATTTTTATTTGCTGTCACTGGAAAGAAGGCCTGAATCTTTCACTGATGAAGCAGTCATGACAAATCTCTAATGTTACCATAAATGTCCCCTTACTGACTGACTACTGACTGTCCCCAGGCTTTGTAGCTCACTGTATTTTGATACACGTAGTAAGACATTTGACGTGTCCATGTAAATGTTATCTGAATGCCAGTTGAAAAGACCTTTTCTCTCCTGCCACATTCCAAACCTCCTCATTGAGGCTGCTCAACGGCAGCTGGATTTCCCCACATGGATAGTGGGTGGACTTAGCAACAGTAAGCACTAGTTACGAGAAATAAAGCTTTGAAACGAAGACAAGGATTTCACTTTATTAGACCATTTGTAGCTTTTGGCACATGTATTCCTGTGTGGCTTTACAAACAGCCAGCTACCAAATACCTCATTTTCTGTTACAATGCCACTTTTCCTTACACTAGTCTGAAAATCATATTTCTGGCACATGTGTGAACTGAAGTGGGTTTGTGTTTATTCTGTTTGTTTGCAATTCTCAATACAGACATTTGGAAAAATGCCATGAGCTTTAATTTCTTCAAGATTGTTCATGGAGTCACACTGAGGCAATTGAGCAGAGGAAAAAAAACATTGTTCAAAAAGTTAAATATTGCTTTGAACAAATATCACTATTTATAAATCAACGATTTACAAATGCTTTACAGCAGATGTAAAAGAAATATATGGAGGGACACCATTCATATTGATGTTTGCCTATGCCAATTATTTTGTGAGGATGTTATTCAAAATAATTTTCTTGATTTGCTCAACTAGCTTATGTAGACCTTCTATTTTTCAAGAGGTTTGTGACAATTTGATCGTTTATTTTTAAAAAAACCTTTCAGAACAGTCTATTTGAGACACATTATATTCTCAACTGCTTTTGCAGAAAGGAAAATCTTGAAGGCCAAAGCTTACACACGAGGGCCGCGAGCAACTTATTGATTTTGAGGGTAAAATCGATACATTTCATCATTTTGATTGGATTAACTGTTTCAAGTTCAACCTTTAATTGGATTTCTACTTTCTACGGGAGCTTATATGAAAATCAATAGGCCAATCAATACGTCCATGTACAGAAAATTCAGCTGTTAAAAATGGAGGAACACACCTGCCACTCACAGCCCACACAAGCATTGTTCCCCGAGTTCTAGTTTAATTATATGAAGAAAAAAAAAGCAAACTACAAAAGTTCATGATCATTAATGCTCATTTAAAAGCCATAAAGCTATTTTACACTTTCAGTACAGTTTGGCTTATTTGATCACAGATGAGGGTCCTCTACAACACCCCATTGCAAAAAACATGAATGTGAGTGTGAATTGTACTTTATGAATGTATTTCAGAAGTATGTCATCTTATATCTGTGATACCACTATGCTCAAAGAAGTATGGTGAACACACAGCATGTTGCGTAGTACTAAACATTCATGGCCCATATGGAAACAAAGCTAAAAATGATCAGACTACCCCTTAATTAGCGAACAGTTAATAAATTCCATTGCCGAGACTTAATCCTTGTCTAGGCTTGGCAAAATGGGTGCAGAACACGCCAAGCCACTAACTCCAATCCTACTGCTAATAAAAAAAAAAAGGTAGACGGGGCTTGTATCTGAGAGATAACTGTTCCAAGCATAGTTTATGTTTACCAGGCATGTGGCTAATTATTTCTTTTGTTCAGCCAGATGTCAAGGACTGTAAAAATAGCAGGTGGCCACTTATTTAATTAGTCCAGTTGACCAACCTCAACTAGAGATTAGGAGCACATTTAACTAGGACTGCTGTAGACTACTATTATCTAGACCAGGGGTTCTTAAACTTTTTCAGCCTAAAGCTCAAGATTGACAAATTAAATTTCACCTTGAGGCCCATTAGGCTCATCCTGAGCCATTTGATAAGAAACACTGGTAGTGAAACATACTCACTATTTTTCAGGAGAATGTGGATGGATGTTTCAGTGTCAGCATGGTGGCTGAGATTGAATAGGTTCATTTACGGAGTCACTGCCATATGAGGGACTAATATGTATAGAAATGAGTGGATTTGTTTTGGCAAAATTGAATGCCAATTATATAGTTCAGAGGTTCTTCCTGTTCAAGTTCAGTGACCCAGTCTGTCCATCTAAGAAAGCCTTTGACATGAGATATGATTTTCATCCTGATCTTTCAAATTAGCGTGGAACGGCCTAATTGGGGCTAAATATGGTCAAATCTGGTTCAACCAGCCTGAGGGGGTCGGGGGCACGGAGGGCAAAACGATGTGTGTTGTGGATGTCTGTGCGTGTGCAGAGTATGTGCAAGTCATGTAACCACATTAGACAACATACAGTAGATTAAGTTCACGGATCATGCACACATTACACACGCCTCACTGGGACTTAAGAACTTTTTAGGACAATGAGCATTTGGTATGAGGCAACTGATGTGCCGCTTGGGCTCTTATTGTGATACATAACTACACTGAGAGAAACAAATATCAAATGACAGACAGTTCAGTTTCAACGTTGAAGTCTGAGTTTTCAATTGAAAATATCAAAGAACACTATCACATTTTAAGACTTGTTGAACAGCGGATAGGTTTTTATTGCTTTGTATATGAGAAATTAAAGCTGTGGGCAGTTTTAACAGGTCACAGTAATCTATCTTTCTATTGGGTGGCCTTGATATGGGTCTTTAAAGAAACAGTTTGAAAACCACTGACCTACTGTGTTCATCTTAATAAGGTTATTACATTAGCTTTGGCACCTAAAACCCCAGTTACCTTATTTAGTACAATAGCAGCAAGCAGTTTCTACTGAGTCTGCACTCTTTGCCCATGTGCAGCATCTCCTCAATGTTGATATTGCTCTCAATACCCCCACCACCCCACCACCACACACACACACACACACTTCCTCAAACCCTTTTAAAGAAATGTAGAGGGATACTGTAACTATTCAGCTTCCAAGACTAAAGGAAATGCATAAGAGCCCCTTTGTTTAGTTGGACAGGTGATATGTACAGTGACTGAACAAGATGAAAGGTCTACTTGTGTTTACCAGTAAGGGTCATACTCAAGGTCTTGTCTTAAATAGCAAAAATATTCACTTTTCTAACAAAACCTTTTTCAAATGAAAATCTAAAATCTGTCTTTCAAAATATGGAAATCATGTATTACATTTGGGAAGAGGGGGGAAAATAATGCACATTACTTGGATTTGGACTGCTAAATAATAAGCTGAAAAAGAAGAACGAGCAACCTCAGATTCATTCAGAATCTTATTTAATAGAATATGACTATATGATAACCTCTATCATCACAAATAATACAATTTTTCTTAAGCGATTAATAGACAATTTATCATATGCATCCTGATATAAAGTAATGGATAACATCTATTCATATGTCACTGTAGATTAACTTTAAACATGAAAGTAAACTCCCCAAACCCCACTGTTCCAGCGTTTGATGTTTCAAGTTTTAGCACTTGCCTAAAATATCCACGTCAGTAATGAATTATTATAAAATGAAGCTAGACAACACAGCCCAAAATATACCACAAGGCCTAAGTGACAAGGTACATGGAGACAATAGTACAGGTCCAAACACAGAACCCTGTGGGACGCCATCAAGTGTTGAGGCTGGCAAATTGCTAATTCAAGACATGCTATAAATCCTAGAGTACTGAAGTATTGACAAACATAGGATTACCACAATCTTCAAGTCTAGAGTTTAGATATCAGATCTTCACTATTATTGTTACAATAAAGATGAATTCCATGATATATAGTGCTTATTGCTTTAAAAAAATGACACTAAGTAAAATAAATTGTGAATACCTTTTAACAATATCCCCATCCTTTTTATGCCAATCACGCACTTTACATATCCCACAAATCAAAAAAAGGTAGGAAAAAAGTGACAAAGTAATAGCAGCTGTTACAATAATTCACATAAATATCAATATAAATGATTATGATTTATAAAAAAGCAGACCAGTTATCAAAAATCTACTTAAGCAAGTGCTGATAATTTGACTGATTAAGAAGATGATTAGAAGAAAAAGAGTACACATCCAGTAAAATAACAAAATAAACATGTGAGAAGTTTTATTTCAAAAGAACTGTTGCTGTCATTAGACACACAGAGACAGCGTGCCAATGTGTAAATCAGTGCATATATTAAACTGCTACAGCCAGAGGTTTGGTATGAAGACCACTGTTTAGATACAAAGCATTTACTGAATGCTTCCTAACTCCAATGCAACATTTTACCTGGGTCTTTGGCTTATATGACTGTGATAATGCATTGTGAAAGTGAGGAATAGCACAAAAATTACTTCTAGACAGGCACTTAAAACTACTTGGATACTGAAATATTTTCACCGTACAGCGCGTTGTTCACCTACAGGTTTAGTTAACAGATTGCCAAGTAACATAGAAAATTATGGCCGCACTATGCTAGTAATATTATGCACTGAATCATCTTCTCGAGCACCCTGCTGGATGAAGAATTTAACAATTCTCCTTGCAGTATCGTAGAATTACAATCAAACCATTATAACTGTATGTTCAGTGTTGTGTCCAGTGTAGCCAATAGTATGCACCCACAAATACAATAATGTTACTTTTTCGGGTGAACAATTAAGATATAAGTTTCTTTTTCAGACATATATCTAAGACCTTCGCACTTAAGAGCACTGAAGAACAACATTATGCTTAGGGTAAAATAAATCACAATACATATTTGTCAAGAGTATAACATGAAAGGCAATGGTACCCTAATCATTTGTGCCATGCTATGGCTGACAAGAGTAGACTTAAGCTAAACAGACTGACCTTAGCTAACCTCGAGGACAATATTTGACACATGAACTCCTTCAATAAGGAATACCTCATAAGACACACATATAGGAGACGCATCAGGTTATGATATTAAATGGCTGTGGCATGTTTTTGTTCTCAGGGCAAAGCTGTTACTCTATTATACATGAGAACTATACTGTATATACAGCCTAAGGTAGATTGTGTAAGCTTGTGTCTAATTTGTGATTTGGCAAATTCTCAGCATGCCATAGCAAATCTTCATAAACCTGGCTAGTCCTTTTTTTTTTTTCAAGTTAACGACTCATATTTTCTTTGTTCATGCTTCATAAAACATCCCTTCATACAATACATATATGTTCATGAAGTAACAAAACAATAGAAAAACATACTTCAAACAACATATGATTATCAATATATGGAAAGCAATTGATTCCCTGTCCCTTCGCTATCCACAAGAAATTTTCAAATTGTTTGTGTTTTCACTTTCTTAAGAGAGCTCACAGTCAAGAACAATATTCAATCGATTTCACTTGGAGAGAACCAGAAACAACAAAAAAACTGGCCATGCATGACAAATAAAAGACAAATTAAAAGAATCAAGGCAAAAACCATTGACAGTCTTTCTTATGGACACACTGGAGTTACTGGAGTAAATCTGTCTGTTGTGTTGATTAAAGGTCAGTAGTAAAGGCTCTTTATTAAAGTAACCTGAGAGGGGTCCCTCATGCCCAGCGGCTTTCAGGTGAAGATTTCCATCCTTCTGATGCAATTACCTATTAAAAGTGGTTTCCAAATGCTATGAGTAGCAGTCACAGTGAGTAATATGTATTATAGAGGTTACAAAAAACATTATCCTGTTTTTCCTAAGGTGTTTCTTGACCCTGTTTACTGCCAGTCCGGGCACTACAGAGAAAGGCAAAAAAAAAAAAGCTTTGTGTATCCATTGGCAAACCAAGACTGCTGCCCAGCTCCTGTGGCACATAAGAGGACGGTGAAGGCGAGCAGATGGATGCTTAAAGTCTGTATACAGTGTTTCTTTCTGGTTGATTGTGGCAGCCCCTACCATCTGTACAGGTAGGAGGTACAGCTACTTGTTTTACACGTGGGTACGGAAGTGGTGGCTGGCCTGCAGTGGCTGCCTGCTTCGTAGGGGGACGAACCACAGGGCTTTCCAGCGTGTGCCAAACACTTCGGCCAGTGCCCACTGCCAGGATCTCTTTGTAGCATATCTGAGAGAGGAAAAAAGTTAAATTGGTTTGTTTTAAAACGTGCGCGGTTACTTGAAGGGCATCTTAACTCAACTTTGAGAAGACTCACGTTTCATTTGAGAACTGAGCCATTTTCTCGATGGTGGTGGTGTCCTGTCAGGGGGAAAACAAAAAAAAATTAGTACCAAGGTATTAGTACCATTTTTGTCATTGCTAAACTTCTGGATGGCAAAATGTACTTGCCATACCAACACTTTAAAGGGTTTCTCAAACAAGCCCCATGTAAGTCTTACTGGGGCTGTCAGGCTCCTATATAGTAATGTAGCCTGAAGGTGCATGCTCTGATGAGGGCCGACTAGGCCGAAACGTTAGCATGTTTGGTTTGATGGCCAAATAAATTGGTGAAATTGAGGCACTGTCCGTGTCCTTTGTCTCAAAGTTGGTGAGTGCTACCATACATCTTTGGATGTTGTTTTTTATAGTAGCCTGAAGGTCTGTATCCGACTGGGAGAATGACACCGGATCTTCCAGAGACAGCAACAGACATTAAGATTTAGCAGTCCAGCAAAGTGGGTTTACTCCACTTAACGCAAATATAAGCTGGTTAATACGTTAAACGAGCGTTAGTGTAGTTAAGTGGTCAATCCGTTCCGAAATATTCTCCTCATGGACACTGGCTAAATCTCCATACACAGAGTAGCCCTGCTATAGGCCAGACTGGTTAAGACTGAGTATCCCTGCTGCCATGAATAAACCACTTAACAGAATGCTACTGTTATTGTACCCTAAATCTCCATTGATCGTCGCATTATGGGTATTGACTGTTTTATTTTTACACCCTATGCCATATTGTACTGTCTGAAGCTCAATGTGCTGCTGCCTTCTTCGCTGGATCTTCCTTGAGAGGATAATTTACTGGGCACAATGTAAATAAACCACAAGCGTCTTGTATAGATCCTACTAAAAGATGCAAAACGGTGACACGATGAGAACAGAAGTTTTGTTGCGTTCTGTGTTAATCTTACTAGAAAGCATAATCACTCTACCATCATTGTAACAGGAAGTAGCAATATCACTGAACAGTCTTTTAGTCAGTACTCACAGAGAGGATGCCAGCCATCTGAGTGTAAAACAAGCTACTCATGCCACCAAACATGACCACACCCATGAGCGCTGAAAGTCGCAGCAGAGCCAGTTCGTGGCGTGTTGTAAACTTCTCCTGGAAGAGGCAAACACAGGCTCAACAGCAAAAAACCTGCTGGCGTCACAAACCCCACCATCCCTCCTACACTTGTTTTTTTACTTAGGAGGGTTTTACTCTAGATCCCTGAAAGACTAATAACGCTTTATTGGAGAGTTTTATCCCAAAAATGCTATATATACATTTTGGGAAAAGCAATACCTGAAGTTCATCATACAATCTCCATGAAATATATATATTTGTCAACTGTGGTTATAATTTTATTATTATTATTTATTATCCTCTAAAAAGTAGCTTCATTTCTTATAGTTGTCATGTTTCTCAAAAGGCAGCTATTATTTTGGAACAAAACTCTTTAACTATGACCCTCGTCAGGTATAGCTAAGCAGTTCCAGAAACAGCCAGTTGAGTATCTGACTACCTGCAGATCAGTAGACATAGTTGTGGTGCTGTTCTGTGGTTCAGATTATCTACATTCTACTTCAATGCCTTTACCTGGTCTAGTACTGTCACTGGCTGGAAGTAATAGTATTGGCAAAAGTCCAGTGCCAGGGTGAACAAACTGAGGACCTGAGTGTAGAAACAGAGCTGCAGGAAGAGCCAGTGGTTGTCTTCTCCCACGCAGTTATTGATCCTGAAAGCGAATAAACAGGATTAAGGAAATTAGGGTCTGTCTGTTTATGTCTGTAGTTGACATATGTTTTTTAAGGCTGATACTGATGTTTTTGGACTGAAGTCGCTAATAGCCCATATTTGGTGCTGATATCAATATCTTTAAATCTGACCAATTTTATGCTAAAACCTTACAGGGGCTCAGTGTTTCCCCGGAATTGTATTCTTGGCAGGATAGAAAAGCCTCTGAAACAGCATTTAGACCACGGGACACTAAAACTCTAATGAAATTCTTTTAAGTGGGCTATCAGTTCCTTAAGGCAGCCTGATCGAACCTATCCACTCAATGTCAGGGGAAACTCTGGAATGCATTAGGCATTCATTTACAAAAAAATATCATACAATTCAACTAATAAATAAGATGTCCAAAGAAACGTAGCTGTCGACAGAGAGGAACTTCCATCATATCAGTGGTGGACGCCATGACCGGCCAATATCTGATATTTAATAGAAGGTTTGGTGTATACAAAAGGAATTCCATGAGTGTGTGTATCCTTACCAAGGGCAGTGGTGGTCCATTCTGCGTACACAATGGCCACAACGACTGCAATGGTGGGACCTTTTAGGTCTCATTAAGTTGCACTTGTTGCACAACTCCCAATGTTCTCGCTCTGTGAAATGAAGAGGTGAATGACAGTAATAACAAATTAAAACATATCTTCATGAATCTAATGACAGACTGACTGTCCATTCCAGGACAGTAGTTCCATATCACTATACTGATATTTCACAGTGCAATAAGTCGATTCCTCAGTGTCAGATCACTGTGTTAGATACAAACCCATATGGAACTATTGCTGACCATGTTCATTTGTAGATATAGATGTAGGGATAAACAAACATAAGCAATCTGCCACACTGAAATCAGGAAAAATATAGAAGAATCTCATTTCTGTGAGTGATAATGTGGATTTTAGCTTTAAAGGGAGCACTGGTGAAGAACTGAGAATAGTGAGGTGGACTTTTCTGTTTGCATACCGGAATGAGGTATGTGGGGGTCCACGGGAAGACGGCCGGGGTCCGCTGTGGAAGCTCTGAACAGGGCTGCAAAGCAGAGGGCTGATGCTATGTAATAACCTGAAAGAAGACACAAATCAGGGGATCCAGATTTTCCCACTCATATGAAGCTGGGACCCAGTATGTCAGATTACACAATATTCAACATATACAACTTACTTTTTGGGGTCCTAACCCAACTGTTGAGAAACGGAATTTTAAATCTCAACAAAGCAAGTAAAATAGTGAAAACAAGGGTACTCACAAACAACTATGGCCCAGGGGATGTGTCCCTCATTGTAGTGGGGAAACAGTACTAGCTTGGGAATGAAGAAGGTGTTGTAGAGCCAGATCCCAAACACCATGCTGATGCACAGCCAGCCCATGGGATCCACCACAAAGTGCAGTCGAAGCTTCATGGCTCCTGTGTCTCCGAGGCCAAAAAAAGACCTAGGCCTGCAACACACATAGAACACTTTGATACACATCTCCATATGTGTGTAAAAAAAAAAAACGGGTGGCTCTGGTGCTAGACATGCGCAAATATATATTTGTAACACGTATATACATTTGTGTTTGTCAAAACAATTGTAGAATTGTTCGATATTGTTTTGAGATTTTCAGATTAATTTTTCATATCATTGTATGTCTGTTTGCATAGCTATCTATTTATTGTAGGCAGTCAACCCTTAACATTTTTTTTTTGGTTTTAGCTGAAACACCATAGAGAAGATGACAGGAAACAACAACTATAGTCTTACAGAGCATTTCAAGTAATAAAGAGTGAAACCGTTACAGAGGTAGTGTTAAACCGCACAGCCAAGAAGTGACTATTATTGACTGGTGCTACCTATTAGAACTGAGATAACTTTCAGATGACTGTTAGCTGTGACAGTTGGATAGCTATTGTAGTTGGAAATTCTTAAGTTGTCAAACCATAAATACAACAGCACCTTCTTTGTTCCTTTTTTAGGTCATGAAGACTGCGTAAGGGGACTATCTCCATATGTGTGTACAATAAAAACCCAGATAACAGACAGGTAGGCAAAAACATTGATACCCTCATCATCACTGTTATCATTGGTTTGTAGCCTATTAGAAAAGTTCTGTTCCTATTAAGCATCATTAAGAAATTGTGATATACTTTATCTTAATAAAGATTGCTGCATGAAAGTAAAAGTTATCATGGATCAATATCACTAACCTATTTACTCATCTTAAGTTTGATTACAAAATAACATTATTGAGGATGCAATCATCTGCATTTTGGAAATATTGAGTATGGATAGCAGGTCACTTAAAACAATGGATGTATAGCATGAGATGAACCCTCATCTAATCTGCCTGTCCATTGACCCAGCTCATCCAGGTGTACAGTAGTGGTGTCTCAGGTGTCTGTACAACTGAGAACACAGACACCTGAGACAAAACAATATATTACCACCTACCCAGACAGCTCAACTGAACTGAGTTATTAGCATTATATAACATTAGCATTCTCTGCTCCTGTAATCATTAACATTCATCACATAGCCACAGATCTTGTTACGAAATAAATGTGAAGATGACGAAATGTGTCATTAACTGTCTTAATACAGGCCGAGACAGCATGGGCTACCCCACCAACCCCAACCTTTCTGGTTCGTAACGTTACACCTCATCTTAAATGTAGGCTGGTTCATTAATGATACTAGTGATAACCGTGATGGGCTTGGCTCTAGCCTGACTGTGGGTTAGCTAACTACCGTTAACGGCAGCAAGCTAACGCAACTTAGTTCGCCGGTGGTCAGATACGACTAATATGATTCCAATTGTTTAGCATGATTCGACGATTTCCCAACCCCAAAAAAACAAATACATACTTCTTGCAGCTGTCTTATTTAAATTCAACGCCGGGGTGGGGGTACTTCCTCATCTGAGCCTCTGTGCACTGGACAAGACCAGTGTCAAGCAAAACATAATAAAAACGTTTCCGGTGGATTTTGTTTTTCAAAATAAAACACTTATAGGCGAAACCTATCTTGAAACAGTTTGAGAAATACTGGTATTTATGAATGAATCTGTACTAAATTAAAATGACGTCAGTTGAGTATGGCAGGGTATGGCACCGTACTATGGGATATGGGATATGGGAGCCATACTTCAAAAAATCAGCAAAGGAGAATCCAGGATAATTTAGTGAGATCATTTGGTGATCCACTGTCTAATAAAGTGTCATTAAGTAACCATAATATTTTGTTATTGGTAATTGATCCAGTTGTCCCCATAACATTTAGTAGATAGAATATGGTTTCTACTTTTAGCTGACAAATTATACTAGATGCTGGGACTTTGTCCATATGGTTTAATGACTTAACTGTACTGTACGCCTCATTTTTTTCCAAACGTGACAAAATGTACGCTTTAATTTTGAATTATCTCCCAGGGATCAATAATGTATCTATGTATCTAAACTCGCTAAACTTCTCGTCTTATTCTGGCTATTTCTGGTCCGCTTGATGCAGTTCTGGACAGGTGGGCGGTGAACTCCACTGGCTGCTGCATCTCAGTGCACTTGCTCTTGCGCACTTGCTCAGTCCTCCCACCTACTGGTAAAGCCTAGATAACACATAGGAAGGGTCCCGTCAACACATCGTTTCCAACCCTGTATTTTTATAGAGTTATGAAGGAATTTTCTTTAGGGTCATGAATTAAACATTTACGCAACTTACATTGAATTTCAATTGAAAGCTAACGATGGTCGATGTATGAAAAGTCCCTCAACATGAACTGACGTCATTCAACTTCCGCTAACATTAGCAGCCGGCTTTATTTTGAAGACAGTAACGCTACTCAACGTAACCCTGCTGTAGTTAGTTTCATCTTGTTATTGGGGTTAAAATGGCATCATCCAACTCATATAAACTCAGGTGCTCCATTCCAGGCCATGAAATGGATGTCAGAGGGCTTGCAACTGCTGTTTTTCCAGATGGAGCTTTTGTGTCTGTGTCCAGAGACCGAACCGGAAGGGTCTGGGTACCCAATTCAAGGTAGCTAACATTAGCTGGCTAGGTTACCAACATTAGCTAAGCTAACTGATGTGATGTGAACCTGGGACAATTTTGTTAACGTTAAAGTTTACAGCTAGTTGTGTCGTCAAACTAGGCGCCCTAGCTAAGAGAGGTAGCAAGCCAACTAAGTATCTCCACCGGAGTTACTTAATGGCCAGACGTCAATCAATGTTAGCTTTCGTAGCTAGTGATTGGCTATGTTGTGACTCAAATTAGCTTTGTCATTCATTGAACTCATGACGTAGCTGTAGCTAATATAATGCCGCAATCCATTGCACGTCGGAAGTCGATAGTTCCGAGTCGGTATTGCCGCCTTCCAATCTAAATGTGTTCATATGCATCTGCTCGGGAAATCATGGACGCCCGCAGCAAACTCATGTTTGTGTGGGAAGTCTCTGGGAATTTCACAAGCATCTAAAGAGGACCTACATCAACTACTACAGCGCCATTAGTGAAGAGAAACGGCGCACATCAGTGAACTAGTAACGTTATTGTTAACGTTAGTAGGGTAGTACCACACTCTAGTAAAGACTTCTATCTCGTAACATTGAGCACAAATCTACCGAATTACGTTACAAATGTAAACTACAAAGTTGTTTTCATGACAAAAACGACATATGAAATAAATATGGATAGAAAGGGAATTGTGTTTACTGTTCGCGGTGTGCGCCGCTACATTGCTGTGACGTCAGGTGTGTTTATATCGGCGAACTCGGACCAGTTGGATCTTCCCCGAGTTTCCGACTGGGAATTCCGACTTGAATCACTTGTTCTATCGCACTTTTCCATGTCGGAGGTCTTTTTTCCGAGTTCCGAGTACAATGGATTGCACCATTAATATTCATAAAGCTGTCAACAGCTTGCCGCTTAGTCACTTAAGTTTAGCTGACTTAACTTGTCTTTTCGTCTCTTCCATACAGCCCAGACAAAGGTTTCACAGAGATGTGCTGTATGTCTGGACATTCAAATTTTGTATCCTGTGTATGCATCATTGCACCTAGTGAAACATATCCTCGAGGACTTATTGCCACAGGTGGAAATGATCATAATATTTGTGTTTTCACACTGGACCAACCACAGCCCCTGTTCACTCTCAAGGGTCACAAAAACACAGGTAAGCTGCGCTCTACAGCACGCACATTGAGGCTATATCTCAGAATCCTGTTCACACAGCACAATGATTATGTATCTCATCTGTACCATTTGTCAGTTGCTGCTAATGACAAGCACACCTCAATCGTTTGCATGGTTCCAATTCTCTAACCAACTGCTATCATGTCCACAGTTTGCACTCTGTCCTCTGGGAAGTTTGGGACACTGTTGAGTGGTTCCTGGGACACCACAGCCAAAGTCTGGCTCAATGAGAAGTGCATGATGACCTTGCAGGTATGCTAAAGCTTCTGTGACTAGACTTCTTGCTTGGTCTTAGTAAATGACCATAGCAGGTTGATCACGAGGAGGCAAATCCAGGTCCGTCACGCAGGGGACACCTCACTCCTCTATACCTGTGTGTTGTCAAACTTCATCACAGTTTATAGAATTATAGAAATTATAGAATTAATAAAAGAAAGTAAAAGTTCCATTGGTATGAAAATGTTTCAGTCTGACATGGACTGTGATAGATATGTGCACTTTTTATAGTCTTTCTTGAGATTGTAAACATGAATGCAACGTGGGATTGGGCAGAATCTGTATTTTTTAACTCTGGTACAGGGCCACTCTGCTGCAGTGTGGGCAGTGGTCATCCTACCTGAACAAGGCCTTATGCTGTCTGGATCAGCAGATAAGACCATAAAGCTTTGGAAGGCTGGGCGGTGTGAGAAGACTTTTACAGGTAAGCAAAAAACCCAAAATGGGTGGCTCTGGTGCTAGACATGCGCAAATATATATTTGTAACACGTTTATACATTTGTGTTTGTCAAAACAATTGTAGAATTGTTCGATATTGTTTTGAGATTTTCACACACAGCCAAGAAGTGACTATTATTGACTGGTGCTACCTATTAGAACTGAGATAACTTTCAGATGACTGTTAGCTGTGACAGTTGGATAGCCATTTTAGTTGGAAATTCTTAAGTTGTCAAACCATAAATACAACAGCACCTTCTTTGTTCCTTTTTTAGGTCATGAAGACTGTGTAAGGGGACTAGCAGTGATCAGCGATACTGAGTTCTTCTCCTGCAGCAATGACGCCAGTATCAGAAGGTGGCTGGTGACAGGCGAATGTGTACAGGTCTATTACAGCCACGCCAACTACATCTACAGCATAGCTGTCTTTCCCAATAACCAAGGTTTGTTCATGAAAATACAGGGACAGAAAATGAATTGGACTTTGTTAGACACACAACTTTGAATATCTGTCTGTTTGAAATGCCTCTGAGGTGCCGGCTGGCTGATGCTGACCACAGATGCTTTTTCCATCACAGATTTTGTAAGCACAGGAGAGGACAGAACTTTGAGGATATGGAGGAAAGGAGAATGCTCTCAGACCATCCGCCTGCCTGCCCAGTCAGTGTGGTGCTGTTGCATCCTGTCCAACGGTGACATAGCCGTTGGCGCCAGGTAGAAGAACCGCATTTAATACATTCATTTTTTGCCAGTCCATAATCATTTGCCCGTTCATGTCCGTTGATGATCACATCTCCATACCAAGAATATTCAAAAACTCTTTCCTCTTACTGCTTGCTGATTCTGACACCTGTCCACTTCGCTGATGTTACAGAAAATGTTTCAAGTTTCAAGTTTCAAGTTTCAAGTTTATTGTCACATACTAGATAACAACGCAAACATCATTACCAGTAGTGAAATTCTTG
>CABFOQ010021876.1:0-20777 GCA_900660455.1 Gephyroberyx darwinii | reverse complement strand
GGGGGATGGGGGTGGAATGACCGTGACAATTAAGAGTAACCTTAGGAGTCACCTTTTTTGCATTTCACCCTGTTCACATTTTATTTGTTAAGTTCACGCACAAATGCGACTACTGTCCCCCCATGGCCCCCGTAAGTGGTTTGTGGGAGCTTATGACGGGGGGATTCTTTCCAATGTGTCCTGGGCGTCAAAAATTGAGAAATCAGAAAACTACTGAGTAGCCTGAACAAAAAAATAAAACAATCAATGGCATCAGTAGCATTTTAAGGGCTTAAGTCCACAGATATTATCCCAGAAATGTCTACAAGTCGACATAGTTTCAAATCTCCATGAGCCAGCTTTAAAATCCAGCTGGATGTCAGCGTACATACCAGGACATGAAGCTGGCCTGTCTACGCTTGCTATGTCTGTGTGTGTATTTCGTAGGTGCATCTGCCAATCACTGTGATTAAACATGTGATGAACATGCATGCATGTTTCGATTGGCCAGTCCTCGGTCAACCGAGGTCAGAGGAGGCAAGGTAGAGACAGAAAACAAAATGTCAGAAAAAGACAAGGCACGATATACGGTTCGTCTTCATTTCTGTTTTTCAAAAGAAGAAGAAAGGTAGGATATTACCTAGCAAGGTAGGATATTACCTAGGTTTGGTTAAGTGAGTGACAGACAGTTAAAAATCCGCCAGCTATGGGCTGGTGAGCTGACGACCACGAGACGATAGCTTGAATTGACACTTACAAGCTACAACTAAACTCATCATTGCTTCCAAATGCAAAATGGATTTTCAAAGGCTTGACATCTAGAAAATATTCTTGGATAAAGTCAATATAATTTATCATTGTAAACAAAATGTGTCTCCAGCTAGTTAGTTAGTCAATTAGTTACTGAAATACGGTCCAATTCAGCTGTATTTGTTTGGCTTGCTGAACATTAAATACAGTAAAACTATTTTTTTCCACATGAAATGTCAATTTTCAGACATTTCTTCCATTAAATGTGAGAAAATGTGTTTAAAATTGAGGTTATGTATTTTACTGATGCATAATAATACATCCATTCATAATGGATTAGGCTTTTCTGTGGCTTAATGATCTTTGTTACTACAGCGATGATGTAGCATGGAAACATATCAGCTTTCTAACAGAGAGATGACACGTGGAATGATTAAAACATGTTTTGCTTCAAGTTAAGTGTCCATATCTAACAAGCAAACCAAGGCAGCTCACTATTAGATTATAATAATATGAGCCAGTGAAATATATACAGCATAACCTTTGATTAAATAACTCATTGGATTTGGGTTGGATTAATCAGTTTTCTTTTACAGGGAAGAGACAGATGAGGAGTGATGAGGACATACTATACTATACTATATACACAGCACTGTGCAAAAGTCTTAGGTCCTAGTCCTAGATTTTTTTAAATATAAATTTGGTCTTTATTTTTTGTTTTCTGCATTAGTGTTTTACATTACTGCTCTTTATAGTATTTTTTTTAATTTTAGAAGCTTTTCATTTCATTATTTTTTTAAAGCATCTTTGCTTTACAGATTTTTTTTTGTGCCTACGTCTTTTGCACAGTACTGTATATCATATATAGTACCTTTATATATTCATTGATCGCTGTCTCTGTATGTTTTGCACAACATGAACTGAGCAAGAGAGAGGAGAAGAGGACCGAGACAAAGAGAGATGAGGGGAGGAGAGAAATAAGAGGAGAATTCAGAAGGGGAGGAGAGAGGAGAGAGACAGCAACAGATAACACTACAATATATCACTCCAGGCCTGTACAGCCTGCTGTTCAGAGAGTTACTATGCTGCTTCATTTAGACCTATGTATGTTCACGTTAAGTTTTGATGCTGAAATGTTTCATTTTTTCTGCGACTATGGTTCTTCAAGAGCTGAATGTTCTGAAATCCTAACTGTGCCACTGCAAAGAAGTATGGGGAGTGTGTATGGTGTATTATGATTTAAAATGAAACATATCTTAGTGGCTATTCAAATGTATTATTTCATAGTTCAGTAAAATTGACCAAAAACGGACAAAAATGACAATAAAAATCAGATCAAGGAGCAAAAAATGCTCTCTGAAAAAAACATTCCTACCCTGGTACACACTCGTGTGTAACAGTGTTCCTGCTTTTCTCAAAGCATTTTCTTCTTGCTTTCAGCAACGAGGGCAACCCTTTACTGCAAATCGAAGTTGAGCCTACATCAGATGTGAGTTGCTCTTCTGTTGATCTCTACATGTGACATTTGTGTTGATGTTGAAATATGAGTTGTAATTTTGAGTTTTTCGTCATTGAAAAATCTTTTTCCTCTCCCCCATTTATCTTCATTAACAACTCTGTGGAACTCCTCGGGGTGACGCACACATTCAAAAGGTGACAAAATATAGCTGTCACCGTCACAGTCGCTCCTGTGATTTGCATTATTCTTTTATTTGGTGTAATTTGGGACTTGGTAGGCTCAGTGCCTTGAGAAACCCAAAGGTTAGTTATGCATCAAAAGCGGGAAGGGAAAAAAACGAAGCTCCACTGTTTGTCATCGCAGTTCATTTAACAATGACATATTTTGAGAAGATTCGATGCAGATTACCCTGCATCGTTTTCCAGCAGGCATCCGTGAATAGATCATTTTCACTCTTGCAGTACATTATAATCAAAATCTAATTGGAGTAAATCAACCAGTTTTAGCCCCTAGCTGTTTTCCCTTTTCATAACTTTAGATTTTAAACAGCAGTCAGGATTTTTTTATCGGGCCCTGTGCTGGGCCGCTTGCCAATGGAGACTGGGAATCATGACTTAAACACACATTTTTATATTGAGGTGTCATGTAAGTGCATTCTGCGGGATTCATTTCTCCACTCAGAGCTTATTCATTCTTAATAGAAAGTAATGATTCCATCTTTTTCGATGACCTCAAATATTTCATAACGGCATGCAGGAGAATGTATATGGAGTATTTAGGCGATAAAGAAATAATTTGGGGGTTGGTGATAACCTAAAAACCTGAGAAAAAAGAATGAATATATTGCAACATATAGACATAACGTGTGACTATGAAGCATTGCAGGTAACAGATAAAAACTATGTGGATACAAGAAACAGATCTTTTGTTTAGCTTTGAAACCAATTTAATTTGGAGGGAGTCCGTTTCCTGTTGTGATCATTTTCACCCTGCTACAATATTTTAACACCACCTCTTCGTACTATATGTGGAGTTTTTAATCACCGCACCTGTAAATCAGTTCACAAATAACATCTACATCGCATCAATTTCACCTCACCGCAGAACGAGGAGGGCAATGATGAGGATTCTGGTGACGAGTTTGAGGAGATGAACCTGTCGCTCCTGTCGGCTCGCAACTTCCCGCGCAAGGCCAGCCAGACCAGCATCTTCCTGCAGGAGTGGGACATCCCCTTCGAGCAGCTGGAGATTGGTGAGATGATCGGCAAGGGACGCTTCGGCAAGGTTTTCCACGGGCGCTGGCACGGCGAGGTGGCCATCCGCTTAATCGACATCGAGCGTGACAACGAGGACCAGCTTAAGGCCTTCAAGCGGGAGGTGATGGCCTACCGTAACACTCGCCACGAGAACGTGGTGCTGTTCATGGGGGCCTGCATGAGCCCGCCGCATCTGGCCATCATCACTAGGTAAGGCTGCAGATGTGAGATGTGCAGTAGGGTCGGGAACTAGCCGTAAAGTGTTATAGGTGTGGCTTGTGAGCTTTCTATAGGCGTCATGATAATTTCGACTTCAGAACCAGTAAGTTTAATATCTAAAGATTTGATACTGCAATACCCTAGAAAACAAGAAAAATCATCAAGCAATGTTATAGCACACTTTACTTGAACAGCTTTGTAGCAACTTTTGCACAGGGGTTTTGACGTGTTGTTTGGGTGTCTGTCTTTGGCGCCTTGGTAAGCAAAACCGTTCCATAGTTCGCATCTGGCACCAGTTTTGTGTTTGATTTCAGCTGTTTGACTGCTGCAGTCCACTGACAAGAGCCAGACTGCAGCTCTATTTATTCCAGTCTTTCTTCTTCTTCTTTTATCCATTCACATCTGCACGTTATATGCCCTCTGGGAGTGACGTTGAAATGGCATTTCAGCTTGCAGAACGCATTTGAAATTGTTGAATGTTTATAATTATTTTTAATTGAATTTGTTTATTGAATTTGTATCGAACTAGTAGTTTCTCTTTTGTATTGAAGTAGTGTTAAAATTTCAGCTATCATGACACTAAATGAATGGGCATAGTTTTGCATTTACAGCCCACTGTTCCTAGTATCCTGAACGTTGACGCCAAAATGCTAGATTTTGTGAAATGCTCTGCCTGTGTACCCTGAGTGACCCGGCATTGGTTGCGCTGCAGTCAGACACTCTTCAGCATCTGAATGCATCCCAAGAAGGTCCTTGTCTTGAAGGATTGATTTTAGATCAAACAGAGTTCCCCTCCCTTCTGAGACGATCGGCTTAGAGTGGCTGCCATGAGGGAGTCAATGAAGCGAGAGGCGTTATGATTGGGCCAGGCTGCGATCTATCACCCCCCCCACTTCCCGACCTTTGTGTATTTGTCTAGACTCTTGCTCTTTCACCAGATAATTTGTGTAAAGTGTTCAGGGGTGAGCAAACTTGTGTGTGTGGTCACCTGTTTTCTGTTTTCTGGAGTGTAGTTTTAAAAGAGTTACCCTCTTATGCTTTTAAAACTACACTAGGCAGCCATGCATGTTGGAGGCTCCAAATGGCAGCGAGATGAAACTGTTTGCGGATGCTCATGTTTGCCAAACTGTCCAGTAAATGGTAAATGGACTGTACTTATATAGCGCCTTTCTAGTCTTTCCGACCACTCAAGGTGCTTTACACTACATTCACATTCACCCATTCACACACATTCATACACTGATGGCAGGGGCTACCATGTAAGGTGCCAACCTGCACATCAGGGGAAACTATTCATTCATACACATTCATACACCGAAGGCGCAGCTTCGGGGGCAATTTGGGGTTCAGTATCTTGCCCAAGGACACTTGGGCAGTGAGAGGAAAAAGATTTAACGTTTTCTCTGGACGGAGTGCTCACTTGCTGCTGTTTAGGAGACAGTTTGTATTTTGCTCTTAAATTTCAATTCATGTTTTCGTGTGGACGGAGAGGATTTCTCACCAGTGTCCATACCCAACAACAGAATTAAAAATGTGCATCTATTAATACTATATAAGAAAGAAAATTAAAAAACAGGCCTAAACTGTAGATTACGGTGCTCAAAAACTTATTATTATTTGGTGGGGTGGTGGAGTTCAAATTCCCTGTTACATTTCCATTTCCATACTTTTGCATTTGCTCTGTATAACGAGGAGCTGAAGTGAAGACGGCGTGCTCGCTTAAGAACATCACAAGGAGCACGCGAGACAGAAACTAATTTATTTTTTCTTTACTCTGTTGTAAAGAAATTAATTGAAACCACTAATAATGTCCAAAAGAAAAATGTTTGGATATTTGCCACTGAACACCCTGCCACCCTCCTCCAGAAAGGCCGCGAACAAAAAAGTAAATCTCACTAAAGAATTAATTAAATTCCTTTAAAAAAAAAAAAAAAAAGGAGAAAGAAGGAATATTAAAAGAGGATTGCTGTGCTGAAATCAGAGAATGTATTAGGAAACAAGGACAAATTAGGGAACTTAGCCAAGTCATTAAATGAGTGATTAAATGAATGATTGATTATCTGAGTTTAATAATTAAAAGAACAGCAATACATTCTGTGTAATATTCTTGTCATAACTTGTTAGTGTCTACAAGAAAAATGTAGAGTTGCACGATTGGGCACATTATGACACATAAAACTGTCCCGGCGTCCTGAATGGTCTTGATTGCTGAAAATCCTAGCAGTTATCAGTGCAGCAGGTGGATTTATTGCCCACCAACAACCTGCTTTTCTGTGATTATATGTTAAAGGGAACTGAAACAGAAATCTTGATCATTCAATTACAGCCCAACACTCCAAAGTGCCATGTGGCAAACACTCAAAATTGAACCTAAGCGAGGTGAAATTGGCTCATTGTTGGTCGAGGGGTTTCAGGCTGCGTTACCGGGGCAAACATAAATACTACTTTCATTTAATTTTTGATTCATCCATCATGAGATTCTGTGTGTGGATCAATTTACCCAAGAATACAGAGCATGCAGTCATCTGTGGGGTTACTGCTGGGTTTTTCATCTATAAAGCGTAATTGCTAAGAAGTGACTTTCAGAGTGTTGAGGTGACTTCACTACTATTACGAAAAGCTGACCCTGTCTCCTGGGTTTGTCTTAGACACATCCGGTTTGTCGGAGGCGGTGTAAAGGGCATGGTAGTAATTGATGTCGTCACAGGTGATGTGTACCTGAAGGTGTCGGCCGATGCGTCACCAGTGCCATAAGGCGCACTTCTGATGAAAAGAGCCCGAAGGAGAACGCTACTCAAAATGTGTCTGCTGTCAACACGGCGTTTGGGATGAATATGCATGCCTTATTGGCTCCAGGTCCTCTGTTGGTCACCTGCTCAGTCGGGGTTGAGGCCTTCAGGTGGGAGGCAGGGGGTGGCTGTAGAACCGTCTATTAATACGCCGTTGCGATGGCACCCCTCCAGAAATGTGACACCTCCTCCACCATCATCTGAATGTGCAGTGTTACAGATTCCTATAACAGACATCCTCACACAGGGTAAGCCCACATTTCAGCCCACAAATATGACACCGTCTCCCGCAACAACAGCTCAAACTGCAGTAACACAGTGAGACAGCCTTGCACTCATGAACTTCAGGGTAAGCCTGTGATTCAGTTAAAAGTGACAGGATCTGAAGGGTTAGATGAAATGAGTGGAGCAGGATGTGTGTAGTTGAAAGTACTGTCCTGAGTTCCTCCTCCTGTGAGAGGGGTCTATGGCACTTCAGAAGATTTCACACTCTTTATTTTCATATTTATCTATTACTGATAACCGTCTGTCCTTTCACCGATGCTGAACGGCACTGATCAGCCAGAGGGATAGCAGTTTTTGCAAAGCCAAATTACTGGATGTTGCCAATCAGGAGATTGGATATCCTCAGGACCATAGGACACAATGGAAAAGTTCAATTATCCAATATATAGATTGCATTATATCGAATGAATCATTTGCTAGCACCCTAATTAGAAGTACAATGTAATTTTAACACCAATCTGTGATCAATACTATGTCGAAGGTTTGGTCAAGTTTTTCTTCGGCTGTCCTGTAAGGTTCGTCAAATACTGTCAAGTTCATCAAATTAAGAAAAGATTTCAACATAATAACATGAAATCTAATCCTGTAACCTTGTAATACTTGAACTTTTCCTTTTCTTCTCTCAGCTTGTGTAAAGGCAGGACACTGTATTCTGTGGTGCGTGATGCCAAGGTTGTTCTGGATGTCAACAAGACCCGACAGATCGCACAGGAGATGGTCAAGGTGAAACCCTAAATGCTGATTCATCGCAGCTCTTCTGCAGCACCCGTGATTTCTGTAGGAACATCACTCATGGAAAATCTCTGTCTTTAGGGGATGGGCTACCTCCACGCTAAGGGGATCTTACACAAAGACATGAAGTCCAAGAATGTGTTTTACGACAACGGCAAAGTAGTCATTACTGATTTTGGACTCTTCACCATATCTGGGGTTCTGCAGGCTGGCAGGTAAGTGTAGTTCCACAATACACCGTGTCACCATGTTAGCATGCTACATGCAGCATTTTAACATCAATAAATCATAACATGAATTTTGAGACATTAGTATAAGTGCTGTAAACAAGCAAGACCATCACTGAGCAGACTATATATAACAACCTCAACACTGCATTGTGTGCCACTGGGTTGAATTTCACAGGAAATCTGCTGGATTTCTTTACGGCACAAAACAGGAATCATTTTTACTTTGCAAGTAATACACAACAAGTAATACACTGCATTCAAACTTCACGTTTGAATCAAGGGCTGCTATCGGCTCCTTCTTACTCTTCAGAACAAATCCACACAGATTGACACCAGGGAGGGGGAGGAGGGCGACATCCTCTTTGCAGCAGGAAGCAGTGGGGTTTACGGGAAATGTGGTCTCAATTTTGAGAAACAGAAAACGCTACACATAGCATCTTCACAATTTTGAAATGTGAAGTGTAATCAAAACAGTACAGAAATTAGTCGAGAAAGAAAGTAGAGATGTGTGTGTTTTACTATAGGTAAACACACAGCTTTATATGACGAGCGATAACCGTCTTTAAGTCCATCTTTATATTGTCTGTGGGGGAAATGCCCACCTAACCCACTGAAGAACCCAGTGGTAAAGAGGAAGAAATGCCCCCTCAAGGATTTAGAGAGAGATTAAGTACTAGTTGGAAAAAACAGAAAATACACAGAAGTGAGTCATTGCTATCTATTAAAGTGTTACAAGTGTTAATGCGCTAATCTTAAGAGTTAGTGGTGACAGGAAAATTATCTCATTCAACAAAAAAACACTGCCCAAGGCCAGGATGTGTGAGAAATCTTCCACAAATCATGAGGAAGTAGGGAAAGCTGTTTTGGAAAAAGGCCACGGGTGAGCCCTCTTATCCAGCTACGACATGTTTGTGGTTTCCTCGAGTGCATGCATACAAACCACGTGCACTTTGTAATCACAAAAAAAACAAGATCATTAATAAAACTATGATGGTAGAAGCCGGAGCCAGGGATAAAAAATGTTGTGCATGCCCCAACTACATATTTCAATTGTTTTTTTAAAAGCAGTATCTACAAGTGTTTCTCACATTTGTTTGTAGGTATGTATTTTATTTTGCTAAATCTAAGACTATGTATGTGTATTTAAATGTTAAATAGTGAAATGATGATTGTTACTGTGTTGAGATTATATTTGCCTCAATGTATTTGTCATTTCATCCATTTGATTGAAGTTAACCCAGGTGAAAGATAGATGCCTTTCAGCTGATGAGAATTGCATTGACCTATTTCAGTGTAATTAGTACAATTACAGTCATTTGATGTAATTTCAGTAGGATTGGCATATTGTCACGTTATCATCACACCACTGTATGGTGTTCAGTGTAAATATGAACAAGAAGGATCACTGAAATGCTTTTTGCAGTACAAGCGGTCAACCTATTGATGTATTGTCATTTCTGAGAAGTGTTTTTTCTGGCATGTGGTTAATGCTGGCTTGTTTTTCTGCTCAAATGTTGTTATTGGCAGGCCAGTAGCATAACCACCAGACATGACACGATGAGCTGGCAAACATTTAGCTTGCTTATTTACACCAGAACCTGTTTTATGAGTGCTGAACATAAAGGTGTGATTAATAACAAACAGACATTGACAACCCTTCATTTACTACTGTACTGTGCCGTGCCAGCTATACAAGATAGCTGTACTGGTGGCTAACTGAGTAAATCATCATTTGTACTCTTAATATAACATATAATTAATATAATTCATATAATAATTCTTATAACCTTCCTTTGTCATCTATGGTGGGAAGCTACAGTACCTTATCAAGTACCTATGAGGAGTAGGGCTGATCTTTACCTCCTTGGATTGCTGTCACACGTGTCCTGAACTGTGTGTAGTGAGATACTGGACCATTTTTCAACTTCTCCAGTTCTTTGATGGTTGGAGGAGGTGGAAATCCACTTCCCCTAAAGGTTCAATGATGTTTGGACCCGGTGATTGGAGAGGCCATGGAAGGCATTTTCCTATGAACTATTTTCCGAATGTCAAAATCAATTTTGCGAAACGTAGAAGACTTTGAAAACTGTACTATTGGCAACATGTTGATATTATGGACTGCAACTGTCAACTTTCTCAGGCTTTATGACCTTAATAGGTTATTCATAATGCTAGCATAGATGGTTCAGTAACTTGGCTATTTATAATCATAATATCAAATGGTATTCTTGAGGCTTGTCGCATCCTTCTGCCAGTGAGGCAGTTCTATGCCATGTAGGGCTTATAAAGTGCTCAAGCAGCCAATGATTGATAAACAATATAATCAATTTATCTTACTGTGACAAAGTATAATGTTTAGATAATGTAGCAACCTCTCAAATGGCTTTGATACAGCAGATCAACAGGCTTTTATAAGACTCTGAACGACTGCACACTGGTTAACATTTTACCATGTCCATGTTTTCCCACTCTGCAGCAGGAGGGAAGACAAACTGAGGATCCCCAGTGGTTGGCTGTGTCACCTGGCCCCAGAAATCATCCAACAACTCTCTCCTGAAACAGAGGAGGACAAACTTCCCTTCTCCAAACAGTCAGACGTCTTTGCTTTTGGGTGAGTGTCCTTTCTATGCTGCCCTCCTGTTTTGTTGTATGTCTTTAGGGTAAACGTCCAGGGCCAGACAAATCTCCAGGCTGGTCTTGGACTACACATTTTCTACACAGACAACAGGAAGTGTTTTGAAACACTAAAGGTGATTGCCAACAACTGTAGCAATTCAAATCACTTCTGTTACATTATCGAGCAATTTGGAATGACAGCAGATTAAATGTCTTAAAACAAAGTTAAGTTCTTTGAAACATTTGTCAGACCAATAGAGTTCTTCAAAAGGAGACACTTTTACTGTCTACTCTAGGGTTTGACCGATATGGGGTTTTGAAGAGTGATGCCAATATTTTTGTATGGAATCTGCCAATAACTGATATTTTGTGCAGATATTCAATTAAAAAATCGACCATTTTTATGCTAAGGAAATTTCAAGGGTTCAGTGTTTCTCTCAGGATTGTATTCATGAGGATGGAAAAGCCTCTGAAACCATTTGGACCATCAGTAACCGTCACCAATTCATTTACAAAAACTTTAGTTTGTTTGTGTTTCTTGCATTGAGGTGGTTGTATTATACGGTAGTGTCCTTATCTATCGCCAAAACCTGCCAAAAGGTAATGAGCGCTGGCTTTCCTTGCATCTCGTTTGTCGTAAACAAGTTGCTTTTGTTAGCGGCAGTCGGGTTCCCAAACCAAGGAGTCGTCCCGTTCCTCCTCTAAATTCCTATTTTAAATCTGTCCTAAGTTAATTAAAAAAGCCCAGGGCCCGTGTTCTTCCTTTACTGCCATTACTGATTCATTTGCGGGGGTGGACCCTGCTCTGTTGACTTCTAACACAATTGCATTTTCAGATGGTCCCCCATATGGAGGTTTCGTCACTATATCATTCTAAAGGGATGAGTTCAGCATTGGCGCACAATGTCCAGCTGCTCCGTTAGCTCTTGTGTTACCTAGAGGTGACACCCACGGCTGTGTTGCATATTCATCAACAATCATCCCTAGTTTTTTTCTTCTTATTCCTGGAAAAGGGCTATTTTTATGCCACTCAACCTTGATGTAAGAAGCTGTGTAATGATTGCGTAATGATGGAAAGGGAAGGTGAGATGACAGTGCTGTATGTTGAATTTTTTATCACCAATAATGAATAATAAGGTGCTTTGTGGGTTAAACTTTATTTTGCAAAATGCAATTTCACAGATTTTTACACGGAAATCTACTGGATCACAGAGCAACCGTTCAGAATCATCATCCACAGCTGTTGGTTACTCTGAAAGCTGAGCAAAGCCATTTAAATGGATAGTGGATAGTTGCATGGTAGCATTAGCACTAGCCGGGATGTGAACCCATGATAGATGTGTTTGCAAGGCAGTGGTATTATTCTCTTGACCAGACAAATCCTAGGCATTGACCCGCTCCTCTCCTCTATCTTCACAGCACCATCTGGTATGAGTTGCATGCACGTGAGTGGCCTTACAAGAGTCAACCGGCAGAGGTGATCATATGGCAGATCGGCAGTGGGATGAAGCCCAACCTCACCCAGACTGGCATGGGCAAGGAGATATCAGTAAGGGTTTTGTTTGTGCAACTTGGCGGTTCACGCTTCTTTTCACACTTCAGTGAATTAAGCCTGAGTCACCGTGCATCTTCAAGCATTTATTGAATTTCAGAATCATTCCTCAAACAGATTCTGTAAGCTTTGAAAGATGGTTCTGCTTGGCTAAGAGAGTAAGAGACCTGGGGTTGGATCCCCCAGTGCCCCAGAGATAAATCTTTATAAGAAGTTCATTCATCCTACATCCAGCTAGAAAACAATTTGGAACAATTATATATGGTGGCTATATTCATGGTTTACTTAAATAAGCAGCTTTAAGTATAGGGAAAGATTCAGAGATTGGTTACTGCCGCTTGGCTAAAGGCCTATTAATAGTAACTGTCTAATTTGTTAGCAAATTAGCTAATAATTGTGATCACCTTGTTAAGAGCACACATGGACTTTCTGAACCCGGAGTTTTACACCTCTGCTGAGAAGCTAAGTGTTAAAATGTAAGATGGAGTCAGTAAAATTATTAATACTTTAAAATAACTACAGTAGTTAATTGTCTAAGTTGTTCAAATGAATGAATTTAGAGGCTTACCTTTTCACTGCAATAGTTTTTAGACAAGCGGAAGGTTATCTAAATTCTATTCTTAAGAAGCAAAATAAGAAGAAAGTTAATAAAATACTCAAAATACTTTGATGAATATTAACTTTTATTAAGCTTTTATTCTTAAGACTAAAGTTCCAAAGAAATAGCACTTGAGATTTTTTTTTCCCGAAAAAGGTTTTGTGAATCCTAAAAAACCCCAAAACTATACTACTACTATTTTATTTATTTATTATAGATGTGTTTGGTGAAAGTACATCTTTTAGAATAAATACATTTGTACGGCGGGCAGATGTGGTCACTGGCTCTAAATTCAACAGTCTTACTCTGGAAAGCTTCATGAAGATAGAGATGAAGAGAGAAGAGACAGATATTTGTTTGCCCTTTGTCCCTCATGTCAAGGTCACATCTTGGATTTACATGTTCCTCTGTCTTTCCCAGGACATTCTGCTTCTCTGCTGGGCGTACAAGCCGGAAGAGAGGCCCAGCTTCTCCAAGCTGGTAGATTTACTGGAAAAGTTGCCAAAAAGGAACCGTCGCCTTTC
Organism: Gephyroberyx darwinii; assembly: GCA_900660455.1. NCBI lineage: Eukaryota > Metazoa > Chordata > Actinopteri > Trachichthyiformes > Trachichthyidae > Gephyroberyx > Gephyroberyx darwinii. The sequence continues at coordinate 7,788 of CABFOQ010021876.1, read as the reverse complement.
CCACCCAGGGCACTTCTGGAAGTCAGCTGAGTATGTCAAATGAGTTAGGGACGCAAACAAAAAACGCACCTATAAAAAGCCGCCATAACTCAAAAATAACCCGCCTCCATTAGAGTGCACTGAATCCAAAAGCCAGCCCAGTGATGAAAACTGCCCGTGCTGTGTGTATTTTCATGGAATGTTGGCATGTGTGTGTAAGTTGACAACCCAACTTCTCAAAGCATTTGGGACTCATATTTCCATTGGTTTGATTTAAATCATACTGGATATCTTTTAGTTATGTTGTCTTTTACAATTGATCTGTTCCGTTCCTATTATTTGTTTTACGGCATTTATTTCCTTGATGTATCTTGCTTGTATTGAGACTTTCGACTATCACTGATCACGTCATTCTGGACCGACAAAAACACATTGTTGAGGACAAATGTAGAACTGTCAAATGTTTTAGTTTTCAGAATGAATGTAACTGTCGTGCATCATACAATGTATATTTTCATGACATTGTCTTGCCAGTCGTAGTCCGTCAGCTGTGTGAGCCATTTTGTCAGTGTTAACTCATGGTCTCTCATGTGTGGATGTCTGTACTGGTACTGGTTTGTCTCAAAAGCTTTATTTAACTTAATAATGTTCTCTATTATACACCGTACCATTTGAATGTGAAGAAGCCAACACCCCTGTTTTGTAGGGATGCGTTGGCACAGTACTTCGGTAGGAGACTGTTCTCCGATTAGCCTGTGCTTTGAATATTGCCTGTGAACATAAGTGAGACGTTTGAACAACAGCCTTTGCAAATAGCCGTCGGTCAGTAGGCACACCGGCAGACCAGGACTCCCTCACTTGACGCTGTTCTGTGAAATCGCTGACACTTGAAATGTATTTCGTTAACTGTTGCAGAACTAATTGCCCTTGAGAAATGCTATCACTGAGCCCCCACCCCGTCCCTCCGGAGAGATAAATGTATATTGTTTTACTTTAAATAGTTCTATAGATATAGAAACAAAATCTAAGGCTTGATACTGTTTAGTCAGTACAGTCATTTTAATTGTAAAGGTTTGATTCATCGGGACATGAACCCTACTGGACATGACATGACATGTAAAAGTATTCCAAATAGTGTAAATAAGTATTTCTTAAACTGTGGTTTGGAAACTTTAATGGGTTACGGGCCTGTTTGTGAAGGGTCTGGCTCCGAGGGCAAGGTTAATCTGGATCTCAATTACAGTACAGTAGGTCTCTAGCTAAACAAGTCAAAGAACTCCAGCTCTGCAGTGATGTGACTGTTACATGCTTAAAGGGGTAGCACATGATTTTATGACGTTGGAAAGACAAAAAAGAAAAAGTCTCAGGAAAGCCAAACCACACTTTGAGTTTATGTTTTCACCACATTCACGTTGGGATTGCTTAAAGGCAGTGTTGTAGTTATTGAGACGCGGCTTGGCCTCAAGACCAAGTCTTAAGACTCAAAACTCAAGGTCTTCGTCTGACCTTGTTTGGGTCTCCAATCTGTCAAAACCCATGTGCCCTTTTACTTTCATTTCATTCATGTTATTTTTGAGAATCTGTAATTTTCCATAGCACTGAAGAGGCTGTCAGATTCAGAATGGCAGCAATTTGGCTAACAAATAAAGATACAAGCTATCCTGTGTTAAACTAGGCTCATATTTTGTATTGCTTTTACAGAATTCTACCATATTGAGGAAAGGAACGAGGAATGATTCGACTTAGTATGATAACCAATAAGCCAAACAATATTGTTCTTCTGACAGTAGTGGTGTACAGCAATTACTGGCAAGATTTGCACAATATTCATCTCTTGGTCTGGGAGTTTGTTCTGGTCTTGGTTGTTGACTTGGTCCTAACAGCCTTTTGGTTTGGATCTTGACTCATTCTCAAGCAGGACGGGCTTTGGTCCTGTCTTGGTCTCGACTGGGTACTTTTGACTACAACACTGCTAAAAGGTGGAGCAAATTTAACTCTAAGTTTAAACTTGCATTTGTTTCTTTTGCAAGATTTTGTTTACACAAACTCAAAGCGTGACTTGTCGACTCCTTGGATTCTAGACGATATTCGAGTTAAATTAACAAGTAAGTAACTTTAATCTGGCTGAACTTTCCCTTTAACATATCAGAGAAAACATATCAGGACACTGAAGACCACCCTGGGCCATTTAAAAAAAAAAAAACTTCATACAGATATATATATATCATATATTTGAAAAATATATTTAGAGAATATAGCAAATCTGACATCATATCATCGTTGATTGGAAGCTGTGGCACCATAAGAGCTGTATACTGCTTTCGATTCTCTCAAGCCACGTCTAATTAATATAGACAATCCAATCATGTAAAATAGCCATTTTCCACTCAACTATATACACATCTGCCAGTGTTGGAAAATGCATACAAACAATCTGCTGCTGTTTTTTGGAGTACATCTGTCTATTTTGGAATTGCTGGGATTCAAATATTGTAAGTGGATCATTTATATTTGTACTGTTTACAACTTTCAAGTGCATGAGATGGACTATGAAGGATTGATTCTTGTTATGAAAAAAGTAATCCTTCAATACTATATATAAAAAGTATGTGAGCATTTTCTGATGAACTGTTGTCCCTTGAGCAGTATGGTCTCAACACCTAATGAAGTTCTACATCAGGCTTTGCAAAACTTTTCAACAGCTTTGTTTAAGAGAATGATTGTTACAGTATATTTATAGAGTATAAATAATAGTCTAGCATAAAAAAAAAGAGTTACAACCTGTGCACATGCTGGAATTGACAACAACCTGACTGGAAAACAATCAAAGATCTAACATTAGTGCCAAGTGTACATAACAGATTGTAGACCATGTTTTATCGTCACTTGCCGTGATATCAATATTCCTTGTGAATTTTGACTTCTTTCTTTTGAATGTACAAATTGTGTTGTGCTTTTGTCGTGTTTTTTTTTTTTTTGGTTTCTTTTCCTCCATTTTCCTTCTAATTGCATAAGCATTGATGCTGTGTTGTTTCTTTTTCTGATTCAGTCCTTGTATTGTAGAGTATAGCTCCAAAAAGCTTGTATTTAATGATGCCTTATGGTCCATGGCTTAGTGATGGGTAGATTTTGATCACAAGCTCTTTATTTGCACTCATCCTCTACAAAGTGTATGACAATAAAAAGATGTTTTCATTTTGGACGTTTTCTGTTTCTTTTTGGTCATCTTTTATCTTACCCTACCCTTTTCCATGTTTTGCCCCTCACTTTGGTTGAACTTTTCACACACCTCTGTCTAACTTTAACTTGAGCACAAAGTCAATACCCTAAAGTCACTTCTCCCCTCCAGGTGAAATTGGAGAGCTCATGAACAACTGAAATTCAAAATCTTTCCCTTTTCCCTCCTAAAAAACCCTCTTTTAGTGGTTTAATTCATTAATTAAATATGGAGGCTCATGATTTCTTTGCGGCATTCAAAAATGAACATCATGATAGATCACTTACATAGTTTGTATTTGTTAGTCAATGTAATATTACTATGATAATGTTACTACGCATCAAGGAATACCTAGCATTATGTAGACATTTTTCATTTCTGCTTGGTTCTCACTACAGTTGCATTATACTTCCATAGTATTATATATATAACACCAAAATGTAATATTTTGTATATCAGCAGTCAGATGATAGTGATATAAAACAAAAGGAGAAATTTCCATGTGTAAAATTTAAAGGATATAATAGCAAGATAAGACATATAACACAATAAAACACAACATTCTCGTGCCGTTGGCTTGTTTCTGTACCAAGAATTGTTCCGACCATTGATTATTACTCAACACGTAGTTTTGTCTCGGTAATGTGATCTTTGGTCTGGTTTAGAGAGGAGAAACGTTGCTGCTGTGTCAAATTTAGTTTTGAAATACTTTACGGTTAAAGGGGTAGAAATGACCTTTACCAACTTCTATTGGTGACCGGTAGGAACTGCAGCAACATTGATAGAACTTAAATCCTCCTACACCAACGACAAAGTCACATTTTCACAAAAGAGGCGAGTAAGCGAGCTAATTAGAGCAGAGATCCGACAGAAAGATCTAGCGGAGAGGTGATAAAACACCACGCGTAATACTAAAATAATAATAATGGCCTGAGAACGAGGCTTTTTGGTCTTCAGAGCTGAAATGTCTTGAGCATCGGTTGAAAATTTGTGTAGGTGGGAGGGTGTTGGAAGGGTCTTGAAACTCCAGTGGTGGTGAGTTTTTGTTCCACCTGGAGACGTAATCCTTGAATCCTTATTATTGATCAACAACCCTGTCATCCCCTGCAGATATATTATGGTCATTTTGTACAATGAACTACAATATATCTATCTATAATATACATTGGTGCATGTAGAATTACTTATTACACTTTGTTTTCTGACACAATTGAGTTTAAATGGAGGGAGGAGGTATTTCCACCCAAGGATTGCATCAAAACAGATAAATAACCCTTTAATTGGCACTGCAGTAGCACAAATTCCCTCATTCCTTTGGGATAATGACTGGACGAGATAATAACTGCCCCCCCCCCCCTCCAGATGTCAGGTTTGCATCTTTCCTCCACTTAACTTCCCTCAACTCCTCTGTGAGAAAGCTGCTGTGCTGATGACAGGGTGTGCATGCTTGTGCATACAATGTCAGACCTGTGACTCACTGGTTGAGGAGGGAGAGTGTGTGAGGGCAGAGAGAGCGGGAGAAACAGATAGATAGATATAGACGAGCGCTCTACTCGTCTGCACAGCCATTCCTCCTCCTTCTCAGCTGTAAAAATTCACATCACCCAATCTCAGGGAGGTTGAAGCCCATCGAGGCGTGAATGTTTGGTTTCTGTCTAGGTCCGGTGTTAAACCAGACACGGCTCAGTGCATTCCTCATTGCATGTAGATGAAAATAAAAAAACAATCAAAAAAATAGAAAAAGGATTCAAAGTCGAGGTGAAAATTAGGAAGCAACGTCACAGGGTTGCAGTGACGTAAACGCATTTGTCGTTATTGTCATTGATTCATACTGGGATGTGTATGGTGATATAATTAGCCCCCGTGACCAGCAAGTTGAGTAATAATCAGCTGGTCTGGTCCATTGAAAATATGTGTATCATTCCCGACCAAATCCCATGAAAACAATAGAGATCTGGTGGGGGAATGGCTGCACAGCAAGCTGTTAATAGTGTCTCCACACTCAGGTTCATGTGGAAATTGTGCTGAGATCATTTCACCTGTCAGTCAGCTTTAATAAGTCAATATATTGAAAATAAGGTTGTTAATCACGTCATTCTTTACTGCAATAGAATTCAGATCAAATCTGAAAGACAGATGAACAGCTAAAATGCTAAAAACAGAGAGAGAACAGCAAATTACTAATTTATGGATAGCTATGGCTCATTTATAATTACAGGTGAGATGAAAAATAACAGGGATCTTATGAAACAGCTTACGTCAATACAAAGAAAGAAAGAAAGAAAGAAAGAAAGAAATTCAACTACAACAAAAAGTGAGCATTTCTTCTGATTTTCTGAGCGTTTGGAGCTGATCTCAGGCTACTGGGAATCACTTGAAGAAAAAAAAAACTACACAAGGCCAAAGGTCAAAGTCATTATGTTTCATTATGTTTGTCCATGATAGTTTTCCCTCTTCCCCACCACCATGTTTTGTTTCATCCATTTTGAAATTGTCATATTGTCTGTCTAGGTAATAACTGTATGAGTTGCTCCTCACTTGAGGTATGTCAGTGCCAAACAGAAACATCACTTCTTTCATGAAGATTATAGGAAAAATGCACCTTAAAACACTTAAAACACTGTTTAGAAAACAGCTATCAGCACTGTACATTTTATTCCTGGGTCCATTTTGTTGTCTTGTGCTGTATTTTTCTTTTTCTAATAAATAGTAGACGATGTTACGTCATGTTGAGATATTTCCAGCACAGCAACAACAGAGTTCGATAGCAGAAAATGTATCTAAACGGTAAACGTCAGGTTTTGGTGTCAGTCCCTCAGAATCACAGAGCAAGGGCTTCTTTCTAGACCGACAGTCACAGAAATCCATTGTAGAAGAGGAGAGAGATACCAATTTCTCCACCAACAGAAGCCAAGATAGACCAGAATGCAATGCAGCAACAAGACATGTTACTGTGATCTGCAAGTTTGAGACCTTGATTAGCGCAATTACGCAAATAGGAACAAGTCAGTAGAAACAAGTGCGACTATGCCGTAAGCTTAAATAACACACACAGTATACATATATCTTTGAAAACAGACAATTTAGTGCAGCAAAATGATCGCAAGGAGCCTGTGACGACGGTGGGGCTGTATTCATTTAAACACACCTACGTGATCTACTATGCTGGAGATGTAAAGGAGACTTAGGGGGTTGGAAGACTGAAATAGGGATGGCATGAGAGTCAGAAGGTGCGCTGTACTCATTGAAAGAGCGATTTACGATTTCCTTATCTTTGCCTTACACTCATTTGTACCACGGTTTATCTCCTTTCCAGTGAGGACATGTTTGGTTTTGCCTCGGGGGTGAGAAAGCATGCTGGCAGCAGTGAGGGAACACCGGTACTGGCAATAAAACCCAGACATCTCCTGGCATCATCCAGTGAGCCAATGAGATTTGGCACTCATCCCAAGGAATCGTTGTCTTGTTATCAAATCTTGATGAAATTTCCTTTCAGACTAATTGCTTAATAAGTAACAAGCGAAGCAGTCTGTCTGAGTATTTGGAGACTGAAGTTTCAGGCGGCCATTTATTTTGCGGTGATTCCACATCATCGCTCAACAGCTTGAGAGTGGTTGACTGTCTGACAACCACTTGGCAAACCCACACTGGTTTGAACTGTACATCCCAAAATAAATCTTACATAATGCGAGAGGATGGAGAATGTGACCCTGTCTTCCCCTCCAGCAGGCCCTATGCTGGTCCATCTGGCAGATAATGCACAATGACAATGCTGTTCAGGCTAACTAAGATCTATTGTCATTTTCCTAGATGCTGCTTTTTTTTTTTGCCTTTTAGCCGATGACAATAGATACCGTAGACTTCTGAAAGTTTGTACGGATCTATAATTGTCCCAGAGGAAGATTTTTTTTTTTTTTGGTGTGTGTGTGTATGTATTGTGATTTTCTCTCATTCATCTTCGGCTATGTTCATACAGCAGGACAATCCGATTTATTTTTCAAATCTGGTCCCTAAATATCCACATTGTACTTTACAAGTGACAGATTGGAAATATGTGTTTAGACGGTGTCATTACAACATTGGTTGTCACGGTAACGATGCAGGCATGTGCATGCTGACTGAGCGTTTGTTTTCTGTCCAACAATAAGTTTTACCGTTGCTTATTCTATTCTGTTTCTAGTGGCGGTGCAGTAGAGGCATGAAACCTCTCCATTTGTCCTGCACTGGTATTCTCTCACCGCTCTCTCTCCTCTGTGGTTTGTTGTTTCCTGCTGTTCATGTTGCATCACGTGACGTCAAAAGCATGCCGTGTGGGGAGTGATTGGAGTTGCATTTGAGGATGTGCATTAAATCTGACATGGAAAGATCGGATTTTGTGTTGTTGCTGCTCAGACTTTAAAAAAACAAGAGATTTTAGCTGCCTGTCCGAACATAGCCTGTTATTGGTGTGGTGTCCTGCAGGGCTGTGTGCTAAGACCACTGCAAATTTAATGTTGTTTCTGTTTTCCTTCCCTCCCCCTTCCTGCTCCAGGCTGTAACAGAGGCATCGATGGGACTGTGTCTTTGCGTGAAACTCGTCCTCAGCTCTGCTC
>CABFOQ010021875.1:0-10949 GCA_900660455.1 Gephyroberyx darwinii | reverse complement strand
CGGCGGCAGGTCGGCCTAGTGGTTAGAGAGGCCGACCCATCACCGAAGGGTTGTTGGTTCGATCCCCGGCACCACCAGGAGGGTGTATTCCAGCAGCGAGCTGGTGATTGGAAAAATGACTGGTATCACAGCTACGGTGCCCACCAACACTGCCGAAGTGCCCTTGAGCAAGGCACTTAACCCCAAAACTGCTCCAGGCGCGCCATTCAGTGGCAGCGCTCTGCCCTCTGACCTAAGGAGAAAAAAAAATGCATGTGTGTGTGGTGATATATGTGTGTGTATCTAGTCAGGGATGTGCAGAAGATAAAGTTTCATTGCATGAAAATGTATGTGACAATAAAGGAATCTTAATCTTAATCTTAATCTTAATCTTAGAACAAGGTTTCCTCCAAAGCGCCTGAGAAGCTTCTCATTTAGTTTGAAGTCAAGCCCCTCCCACCTGGTGTGCCAGAACAACAGATTAAGCTCGCCCCTGTGATGACCTCCTTGATACACACTGTTCATACACATGCGCTTCACTAGTGAGGGCCACCATCAGTTTGAGTAGTGATGGATTAGAGAGTCTGCCTGTTGCTGCAGGTTGTTGGCTGGTTGGCTTCATCTGTACTAATATAACATAATGATACTGGAGACGCTCAGTTCAACCAGCTGGACTTGCTTTAACTTGCAAAGCTGTAGTGATACCACTGTGTGTGTGTGTGTGTGTACCATTCATCTGGTCCGTACCGTGACCAGATGAATGAGGTGCACTTGATTTACTGTCCCTCCCACACCAGGTGGACGGGTCTGACCTTGGGTGCTGATCCACCTGTTCCACTTGCAGCAGCCAAGATCAAGCTGCTCATTTCTAGTCCAGCCTGAATAAACACAGAGGTTGTTTCCAGTCCGACAGACAGAACAAGCTCAGACTGGAGGACTAATCACTGGGTGAAGCTGCAGCACTCACATAGAGGTGGAAATGACTAGGCAGTCATTCTTAGTTACTGTTGTCTTATCACCAGCAGCTTGTTAAAGTTACAACAGGAATTTGATTTGTCCCTCCCCTTCCTGTCATCAGTCACATACATACAAACACCACAAGGAGGTGTTTTACCAAAATCAAATACTATTAGACTTAACTTAGCAACTTAGCGTTGCTCAGGGCTGGTGTGAATGTCCAGGTCTGGTTTCTGCTCCAACTATCTCTCAGGACCGAAACTATCAGGACATTTCTGATCTGAAGTGGATCAACAAGCAGCCGAGCTGGTTGGAGGAGAAGATCAGCAACATGTTTACATCATGTTTACAAAACTATATGTTCATGTTGTATTTTCCAAAGCTTTTCCAGGCCTGGAAAACACATTTTTTGAATTCCATGACTTCTCCGTGTTTTCCACGACCATAGGAACCCTGGTTGTTATAAACAACAGCACAGTCTGTGTCTGAAAATAGATTTGGTTGAATGCTGTAGCTACAACATGCCAATGCATCATCATGCTCATTCTGGGCTCACAGGTATATTTGTCCCATCCATGTTCAGGGTGCTGTGACCTCTGACCTCTGACCTCCTGACTACTGGCTGCTTGTAACGTTGGTGATGTAGGAACCTGACCTCAGTAGAGTCTGGATCAGTCACAGAGGACTGGAGCACCAGTCTAGCTGTGTTGCAGTGTTAACTAGACTAACTAGCTGCTCTGACCTGCAGGTAACAACATCAACAGCATCCCAGAGGAAGCCTTTAACGGCATCCCCAACCTGGAGTGGATCAACCTGGGAAAAAACCAACTCACCTCTGCCGGCATTGCTGCTAAGGCCTTCAGAGTAAGACTAGTTAACACAATAACCCTACGGCCTTCAGAATAAAAGTCTGAGGTATTTGTCAGTCCACCAACTCTCACCAAAAAATATGTAAAGGTACATTTTTTGTGTTTGACACACACACACACACACACACACACTCCTCTTGCCCAGACAGAACCTCTGAAACCATCATCATCCATCCTACATCAAGCAGCCTGTTAAAGATAATACAAATATATATTGTATCTGCTGAGATACCTCCCACATGTCCTGTCTGAGTTATTATTATCATTAGTATCATCGTCGACTGTTACAGTAGTAGTACTTATATCAATATTAATAATACTACCAATAATTCTCCCAGGGTCTGAAGTTGCTGAGGCGTCTGTACCTGGATGGGAACCTACTAGAGGCTGTGCCCTCTGACCTCCCCCCCACCCTGCAGGAACTAAAGATCAATGAGAACAGACTGAGAGGGATGCACGACAACAGCTTCCAAGGTAGCATCCCATAATACACTTCACTGCTGAGGTCTGCTTTAACATCCCATAATACACTTCACTGCTGAGGTCTGCTTTAATATCCCATAATACACTTCACTGCTGAGGTCTGCTTTAACATCCCATAATACACTTTAATCCTGGACACTATATGGTGGAGAGAACCAGTAACCATGACCAACAGAAAGAGGACGACGTTTTTGGACGCCGTCACCCATCAGCAGTCAATCATGTACTAGTGTTGCTACCAGGGTGTCATGTTTCATCAACTTCAATTAAAGGGGAATTCCAGTATAAACCTGCACTCTATTTGTACATATTCGTCATTTATATCCCAAAACAGGTATGGCTGCAACGTAATCTGCAGGGGCAAGTGGACCGATCAAAGTACGTCCACTAGAAGTTCTTGTTTTGCCGCTGACAGACTCAGATTGGTACTGGAAGTGTCTGACAACATTAGGAGAGGATCCTACAGAGATAGACTGTTGAACCAGAAACCTTTAACCTCTTCCTGCAACAACTCACCTCATCTTTCAGAGTTCAGAGAGACTTCTGGTTCTGGTTCAACAGAAAGCTGTTTAACCCGTTAGTGTATTATTACTGAGAATCATTCCTGTATATTTATGTAACTGACATACATGTCAGTTTTCTACACGTATGTCCTGGTAGATCAGCAGCACCATGCTAACTGACTGACATGTTGTTTTCTACACGTATGTCCTGGTAGATCTGAGCAGTCTGGTGATCCTGGAGTTAGAAGGAAACCTTCTGAGCGAGGGGAACGTGGATCCTTTGGCCTTCAGCCCCCTCAGCCAGCTGTCCTACCTCAGACTGGGCAGAAACCACTTCCGCACCATACCACAAGGCCTTCCCAGTACTCTACTGGTAGGACTAAATACCTGTCTGTCTATCTACCTGTCTATCTGTCTGTACGTCAAAATGAGCAGAAAACCGTTTCTAGGTAGGATTGTATCAATCAACCATTTATTGATCAGTATTCTGACTATATCTACCGTATCACATCATCTGAGCGGCGTTCTGGGTAAGTTTTAGTTCCTCAGTTTGCTGATGCAGAAGTATTGCTCTTTGTGGCTCTGATGTTCAACACCCATTTACTGAGTAAACTCTGCTTCTACCTGTGGGAAACCAGTCCACTCACTATATAATTATGGTTTCTGGTTAACCACAAATACTGCAGCATACCACAGACGGGACGCTGGTGAAAATCCATCTTAAAACAAAATTCATATCTGATATTCTCATGGTCTTACTGGGTTCGGTCACATTCACCCTTTTGGATTTTGGTCGGTGTTCAAAATCATTTCTGCCGATAGCAGCTGGACAATATTCAGCTAGACCAGAGCAGCTTTAGGATTTGTCTCTTGACATCATCACAGGCGTCGTGGCTCTTTGGTTTTACGCTTTGGGATTCCAAAAAGTATTTTACTTTCACTGTTTTATCAGCCAAATATGATTTTTAGATTAAAACAAATACACATGATGGCTGGTGTAGACAAACTCGTCAGTATGGGGCTGGTGTTCCTTTCCACCCTGGCCGTCCATGTTAGTTTGAACTGTCTAAGGCTCTAGGTATAACACGTGAATGCAGATTTAGGGTGGATTAACGCTTTTTAACCCCAAACACTCCCAGCAAACCACAGACAAGGCTGCCAACTTCACCGAGCAAACAGCATATAATCACACCATCATAACGCCAGCATTGGCATTTTTCATTCCTTTTTTCTTGAATTCCAAAATGGCAGGGTCTATTATTTCGTGACCTAAGGCTTATAAAATTCACGGTTCCCACCATGGCCCTGGTGCAAGATTCCATGGCTTTTTCATTTTTCTTCCCATCACTAAACTGTTCATCCCTCCTGGTTTGTTAATGTTGTTTTCCAGTCTCGTTTCTACCAGCTGAATTCATGAAACAAGTTGGAAAAAACATTCTGCTACAATCCTCTACAGCAGTGGTCTTCACCCTGGTCCTCAGTACCACAGCCCTGCTGGTTTTCCTTCCTACCAGGTAGTTAGTTAGATTCACCTGGTGTGCCAGGTGTTAATCAGCCCCTGATGAGACGGCTGGAATGAAAACCAGCAGGGCTGTGGACCCTGAGGACCAGGGTTGAAGACCACTGCTCTACCCTATACCTAGCAATAGTAACCATAAGATAACATGACAGCATCATGTTAGAGACTCTGTCATGTACTAATGAGTCTATATGTAGCAAACACTGACACTGGTTAAGTACTTATACAGTGATTGTAATCACACAATGACAGAAGTTGGTTCGATTGCAGTCAGACTTGATTGCCTGTCCTTGGTAGCCAGGATGTTCTATCTGAATTTTTGAATCTGAATTCATGAACATTGGAAACAACAATGTGAAATTGAGTTTAGTTGAAATTGCAAAACTGGAAATTTTTGAATTTTGAAGAAGTGAATTCAAAACCAATAAATTCAAGTATATGTTGTGAATTCACATTCAAATATGAATGTCATTTGCTTCCATAACGTGTCTTCCTAAATTGTGTATCATGTGATTTTCCAGCACATGCACAAGGACGTACAAGCACGTGTGATCGACATAGACAACCAGTTCTGTGAGATTGTGGGTGTGAGCGCACGGCCTTGCACCTCTTTTGTTACTCATCGATAGCTATTGGCAAAGCAAAAAAGTTGTAATTGTGGAAGGAACCAAAAAGAAGATGCTGTTGCTAATAATGCTGAATTTGTTTGAAGTGAGTGAAGGGGTGGGGAGGCGTGGTGGCGTGGTTACAACTCTCTCTTATTTGTCATCCTCTCTGCCTGTTGTGCTTTGGGACAAATAATGCAGCAGCCAACTTAGGATGTGCAATTTCAGGTGAAATTGACGCGTTTTGAATTAGTAAATCAAAGGGAGTGATCCAATTCAATAATCTCATCCTCCATTTTTGCGCCCTACCATTGCTGCTCCTCAAAATACATCGGAATTGGGGTCAGACCTGCTTAGTAAATGCAGCCCTAGATCTTGGTTTGTCAAGAATTACTATAAGGCCTGGAGTTCGCAAAAAGTGCAAGCTCTCTGCTTACATAGTACACACACATCGACCGGCTTCTTTGAGCCCTGTCTGAGGTTATAAACTGCTTATCGTCAAGGGGGAAGCAAAGCCACTAGTCTGGAGCGAGTGATCCTGAAGAGCGTATTTAAAAATGGCTACTGTAGAGGAATAACTACTTTTATACATTCTCAATTGCTGCTTAAACTCGAAAAGAGGATGATGTGTGCTTCAAATAGTTTGAGAATGCAGAATGGGGACATTATTCCCTTGTTTTGCTCATGCCAAATTTAGATGAAGAGAGGCATTTCCAATATTTTCAGATGTCATCATCAAAATTTGAAAACCTCCTTCATTGTACTGCACCTCTGGTTATCTATGACAAGGACCACTGCAATCCAGTGGATTCCTCTCAGCGGTTGGCTGTCACATTGAGGTACAGTGATCAGTGATCAGTCAAAAGTAACATTTCTTTACTTATTACTCCCTCTGATTAGTAATTTGTTACACTACTCGTTATATTACTTTTTCGTAATTTTGTAAATTATGTGCATAGTTTACAAGTGATAGCAATATTTTTCTTGACACAATCAAAGTAATGAGAATACTTCCAGCTGCTGATTGTAAACGTATCCATCTTTAATCAAACTGTGACGTCTCTGCTGCTTTCCAAACAAGCTTTCTCTTGGTTGATGAGCGGTCATTTCAGTCTTAACATGTTCGTGTCCTTTTGTCCCCAGTAAAATAAATAGCTCTGCCACTCTGGAGTTATGCAATAACAGTGATACAGGCGAACACTACATGATACCAGACGCGATGCACTGCATGTTGTCTTACGAAGGATGAGACGTATGAATCATATTCACCATGAAAAGGTCATCGTTTCAGAGCGCTTTTGCTCAGCTACCTTCAGCAGGAGCTGCCCAGGGTGTTGAGTCTCAGATAGATAAGTCAGAAATGACCTTAAAGCAAAAAAAAAAAGGGGGGGTGGGGTATCTGTCTGTCCCCTAGACAAGGTGGGTGTGCAGGAGACACAGTCATGTGTAGAAAAGGTTGTGTGTGCACTGCTTCCCATTACAGTGCATATGAGTGAAGAAACAAAGAGCCATTGAAGAGAGAGTATGAGCAAGAGAGGAATGGAGGAATTACTGCAGGGACGTCTTACTGTTTTTGTTTGTGTTGGTTGTGTCTTTTCCCTTCGTGCGTGTGCATGTGTGTATGTGTGTGCTCACTACAGCCTGTTACTCACTTGTGCCTCCTGGTGGTAGTGGACCCCCAGTCTTTGCCCTGCGTCCTGCCTGGGGAGGAAATTGCTTTCTATTTATAATGAGCTGCTGCATTTAACCAAGCCTTACTAACAAGACTAGCAGACCCGTGCTATTAAGGCCTCCGTGACTTTGCAGCACTGCACTGTTCTAGCTCACTGCAGCGCTACAGCACCTAAGCATTACGGAGACAGTGTAGCATAAGCAACTGAGACAGAGCAGATTCAGTATCCTACCTTTCAGTTGTTAAATGTTTAAAACATAAAGCCTTTGATCAAGATCAGTTGTTGAGATCACTCTCTCTGCTTGCAGTATCTTTCTGTGTGTTAACTGAAATGATGTCTTACCTAATAACACACTAAAAGCAGAGTCTGTTCTCTGTGCTTCAAACACATCCATAGTCCTAGAGGTCGGCTTGTCTGTATGAATTTAGCCTATGCACGTTGGTTGCGGGGTTTCTGTGCCTATTTGTGTTGGAAGATAAATCCCATGTGAGTGTGGCACTGAACAAACATTTTCATGGTTCTGCAGCCTTGTGATGAGATCCCTGGGATACAAATTGGTCCTTCCACCACTACCTACCTCTTTTCATATCAATCCTCAGTCCACCTATGGGCCTGCAGAGCAGAGCAGTGTGAAATGGCACTGTGCTCTACCGCCTGGCCTGCTGGCTGTTATAGCAAACCAGCTCAGCGTTTTCCTCTCTTGCACTCCTCCTGTGACTACAGTGTGAATACTGTACAACAACTGAGGCCAAGCTGGCACACCTGCCCTACGAAGCATGCTATTGTTCAACCTCTGCTGATAAGGGAAATATTGTATTGTTCTTCCTCTGGTCTCTGAGTTTACTGTTGCGACTGCAGAATTAAACCCCAGCCCTAGGCAAGCTATGTAAAGCTGTCTCTAGCAATGAACGAGAACCAGAATAATCACAGCTAGTCACAAAAATCAGTGTGGTAAAAGATGACTCCCTCCAAACACAGAGGAGGAATCTGTACAAATGGAACTGAATCCCAGTAAGAAAAAATAAGTTTTTGTGGTGACGAAGTAACTCTTGTGATCTATCGTGATACATCATGTTCATGTAAGCCGCCTAGATGATGCCATTCAATTCTCCTGGCCCATCCAACAGGGCAGTGCGCACAATCTAACATTTCTAGTTACGTCTTGCTGAGTGCATTCACAAATCCAATGTGACACTCTGTTTATAAGAGAGTTGTTCTACTTCCATTAGAACAGAATGAGAAATATTAGAGAGCGAAGTCTGAACAAGTTCAGTCAGCAGACATAATGAAGGGATGATTAAAAAGTGTCAAACTATCAGTCACATTTACGCTGACAACTATCTGCTTATAGCATGTAAAGGCTGTGATGGGATGTGGAGTGAATAATTTTTATTTTGCAGTGCTTCCAAGCGAGCTTAGACGTTTACCTTGATGCCATTTGGGAATTATAACAGTTAATATTTAAATACTCCCTGCACCTCCTCCTTAGCCAGACACCCCTGGGGCTGAGAGGGTGAGGCTCTGAACACATGAACATAAATTCTGACAGTGCTTTGAATTTATTAACAGTGGTAGTTTGGTGCCAGAATGCTTGGAGTGCCAATTTATAAAAGTACCTCAGGTTTGGAGGCTATGTGCCAAGGTGTGGGTATGAAAAAAGCAATGTTGAACTATGAAAAACTGTCAACAATATGCACGTGGTCCATTAGCAGTCTGGGGCTGGGCACACATTAGGGAGTGGCATCTGTCACTCACTCATAAACAGCTGTTTAGATATAACCCCATCTAAAACAGCTCACGGTTCACAGCAGGGCCATCGCTCTGCTAGTTAGGGTTATAAACACACCGTGCAGTGTCAATGAGGTTGAATGTAGGTCATGCTGCTTAAATAAACCTTATATTTGCGTTGTGTCGTAAAAACTTCCATTGATGCATCACAAGAGGAACATTTTACTAGATTCTAGTTTCATATTTCATGTGCACATTTTGTCCCAGTTGTTGCTGAGTTAGATTGGTTGTTAGTGTGACCTCAACTGAGATTGCCAGAAAAATCCAACTCTCTTCCAAACTTCACTTCCAAACTGAAGCTGACAACATAGATGATACTATATCTGACACTATATTGTCCTAGATGACCTACTTTCCTACAATGCACCACCACTGTGCAAACAAACACCCTGAGGTCACCCTCCAGGAGGTCAAACTGGGAGGCATTACATCGCACTTCTCTAAAGTAGACCAGAGAAACTCTCTAAGGCCAAAGCTCTAGCTTATCTTGCGCACTCGGTTCAGCAGGGTAATGAACACAGGAACACACTCACACTACACCTTCACAGCACACTGGTAACCTTCCTCTAACATCGTTCTGCTCTCAGACGGAGCTTCTGAGAATATTCAGATGTCTGCAGACATATGAGCTATTCATGAATCATTGAACACTACAGCTAAATTCTGCTTGTGTAAGAACCAAATTCTGTGTGTTGTCTGGCTTTTGGAGAGTGCACTCATCCTCAGCTGTGGAACAATGCTTACAATACTACATCACCCATAATTCATCACACAGACATAAATGCACAAGGTGCACAGAGTGGTGCAGTGACAAAGAAAGTCTAAAAATAGAAAGCAGAATAAAACCTCTGTACAGGAAAACTATGACATGATAAAGCACCGATGCGGATCAAAATGCTTCTCTGTGTAGGCACAGCAAAAAGCTCAAATCTGCATGATGAAGCAATATGCTGAATGCTGAATACAGCCTGAATGCGATGCCTTATCTGTTTGCCAAACCATACTTCTAACTATACCTTTAACTATACTGTTAAAAAGACAGTACAATCAAACTTGTGAAAGCCACAGAGCAGGTTCTACCAATCCTACGTTTAAAAACAGGAATACGGCTGACAACACCACTTGTACTGTATCCTGAAGACAGGTCCTGAAGGCTTGAAGTTTTTTTCCACACTGTTTTCAAAGAATTTAGCCATTTATTTTGAGACAACAACCCTTAATCCAAGCTAGACACTGAGAGGTTTTAACAATAATGTGACCCTAACGAGTCCACATGATGAAAACTGCTTCACCACAATGCAGAGCAAAGCCAGTGAGTCTTTTGTGGTAAATAGTGAGTGTAGGTGGCAGGACATGAAGGGGACAACACTTACATGATAGACATCAAATGGATGAATGGATGACATCAAAGTCATGACATAGTACTGGCTACTCACCAGGTCATGGTTTGTGGAGTTAGAATCATCTTCAGGGAAGGGGATATAGACAGCTAAGGCCATACAGTTGGCAAAAATAGCAATTAATATAAATATATCAAATGGCCTGAGAAAATAAGTTAAGGAAACATATTGACATTGCAAGCAAAATGACTTCCAACACAGTATTGAAATAATATTCATCAAAACAACTTGTAATGTAGTTATTTAATGTGTCATCCCCAGCTTTGACATTATAACTCCTTCAGTATTTGTGAGTAACTTATAGATTATTCAGTGAACCAAAGAAGAAGCAGATCAAGTTGAAATGAGCTGAGACATTATTAAGGCCCTGATCTGTGGAGTGTACCTGAGTGATACATTTGGGCTTGATGTTTGAGTGACTTGACAACAGTACAGACTGATTGGCTATGTTATGGATATCTTCTCTTGTGCCTGTATATTATTATTATATTATCAATGTTGTTACTATTTTCTCTCTTCTTATGTTCTTTATCACTTCTCCAACCCAGATTTTCCCACCTAGTCCATCCAAACTTCCACTCAAAAGCTCATTTGTGTAACTGGTAGACTATTGTT
Organism: Gephyroberyx darwinii; assembly: GCA_900660455.1. Taxonomy (NCBI): domain Eukaryota; kingdom Metazoa; phylum Chordata; class Actinopteri; order Trachichthyiformes; family Trachichthyidae; genus Gephyroberyx; species Gephyroberyx darwinii. Next base: position 558 of record CABFOQ010021875.1, on the reverse strand, counting down.
ATCCCAAAATCAATTGTTTTTATACTGAGAAACAATACAATACTACAGTAGTGGCTATATGTCCCCCTAACAAGCATCTATTGTGAATCCATCCTACATTAACACTGCAACGGTCACTGCAGCCTGCATTTTCTCAAATGTTGTGAAGTAGAAAAGAAGAGAAATTTGGTAAAATGGCTGCCGGGCCTCCTGTAATGGCTTTTGAATTTGCAGAAGTAAATTGGTAACTTTAATTTTGCACACTCACCAAATGATTCACAAAGGTGGAGGATCAAATTTAACTTTGCGATTTAATTTCGGCATTCTCCTTAATAATCTGATGGTGTTCACTAGGACAGCAACAAACCCACTGGTCTGTCACACAGCTGTATTGTGCCACTGAGTCACTCCATCTACACACCCAACCAGTATTTTAGGATTTAGGACATGGTGACTTTCACTCTGTCTCTGGGAGAGAAATGTTTTTTCACCTGAATTTGACTTGAGCTTCTCTAGCATGTACCAAGGAGACACATTCACCCACAACACACATATATACACCGTAAAGGATATTTCCAC
>CABFOQ010021874.1:0-36790 GCA_900660455.1 Gephyroberyx darwinii | reverse complement strand
TGCCTCTTTCTTTCTTCTCTCCTCTATTCCCTCGTTCGTAGCGTTGACTTCAGTGCTGCCACTACGTGTTAGGCAGTGAGTTGCCATCCCTGCATGCCCCTTCGCTGTGTAATGAAGGTTTCTCTGGAGCTAGACAGCGTCTAGCAGAGGAGATACGGGGGGACCAAAGAGCATCCTGCCTCTGCTCTGCACGCACTCAGACTCTTTTGTAAGAGTACGTAAGGACACTAATGTAACCCACACACATTACTTTACTTTGTACAGGCAGCGCCCACACATCATTCCTCCAGGTCACAGAAAATACAACTACTACAAGATACTACGACTGCTAAGCGCTAAGAGGTAATGCAATGTGTTTGTCAATTATTAGCACAGTTTTCAATTCATTACGCAAAGAGATCTAATGGAGGGTAAACTAGCCTAAACTTAGTTTGCTAACCTTTTTATTTGCAGAATATAATTTATTATTGACATAAATCTTCACAAGGTAACTTTAAGGGAATACACAAATTTAAGGGAATTTTAAGGGAAAAAACATAAATGAATGCTTTTCTAAACATAACTACATTACATACTACAGATGTGATTGTGATTATATTAGTAGGTGCTTGCTGGATGGATCATACTGCTTATGCATGCTGCTGTAAATAAACATGAAATATATCAAAATCAGTCATTTCCCAACATAATCAGAATATCCATTGTAACTCTAAACCATTTCATTAAGCCACACACTGTTGTAATAATCAGAACAACAAAACCAAAGAGCAAATAAATCTATAAATTAATAACTGAATTGTTTCGATCAATGAAATAGACCATCTCGTCTTACCTCAGGCTTTCCAAACAAAATTCAAGCTAATTTAGTTTGTGTCAGGAGGAGAGGTACTTCAGGATGTTATGCCGGCAGTACTATCTCAGCATCCAGCATCCTCTCCTACTACTCTCCTCACTACCAGCCTCCTCACCCTACAGCTTAGGAAAATCCTAGCTCCGCCCCCCTGACTTCCCCCACCCTCTCGCCTCACTAAATCCATGTGAGAAAACTCTAATCAAGAAGAGGAGGCAAAATGGTGATGCTGTCATTGCTGGTAAGTGAATTCTCTAAGGCTGTCGTACAATCTGAGAAAATGTATTGGTGATCACCAATGTAATGTCCTCTTTTGTAATTGTTTAATGGGTGTAACCCATCCCTGCCAGTCTGTCCCTCTGACTGTATGTGTGCCTCAAAGGCTTGTATTCATGCACCATATGGGAATGCTTTCTAATAGATCTATTTTTGGCCCTTGTCTTTATTTACCCTAAAGCAAAACAGCTGCACTTATTATGTGCAATACAATACAAATCCAATAGACCTACTGCGCAGTGCAATTACAGTCCATAACGATTATGTAATTCTATTATTTAGCAAATGTAGCCAAGAGTCAACGCTCAGCCATTTTCAACAATTACCCAGTCACTGGAGCAATAAAGCCAACCACCATTACTGTCACAAATACAGCTCGTTACAGTGACATGTTAAATTCAGCCATTCCCATGCCACTGAAATAAAGATCAGCCTCTATTTAGCCCTTTGGATTTATTGAATTCTGGTTAGTGTGAGCCAGAGCACAAAAGGCTCAACTATAAAGAACAGCCAGTCATCCCAGATGTGCTGTGACAACGTTGTAGCCTGCTGTCGCCCTCTTGTGGCCATTAACGGTAATGTCTAATAATTAGCCACTAGCATCCCCTCAGTGCTGTGCAGTTATGGTATATTGAACACTTAATTGGCCTAACATTGCATGAAATTGAATGGCAAACAAAACAAGCTTTTACTGAGCTACATGATGGAACATCAACTTCTGAAAGGTTTCTGGGACTTTTTTTTTTTTAATGAAGAATGACAGATGGATCCATTCCAACAACAGTCAAATGTTGGACACATTTCAATCTAATGTTTTCCATCATGCCTCAACGTGGTCTCCTCAGTCTGAAAGTCAGTCTTTGGGGCTTGGGAGACTGAATGCCCCCAAACACCTCAGATCTCAGATCAGGCCTTGTGGCATCCTCAGAACAAACAAACAGGAAGTGACATAGCAGAGTGACCAGGATGAGAAATAACAACTATGAAACTGACACAACATGGGTACAAACACAGTATATAAGGAGAATTAATACAAGAGCAGTATATAATAGGTTTTGAAATTTAGCTGGAAGGTTGTCGGTTTGAATCCTGGACCAGCTGGGAAAATCTCTATAAAGGCTCTAAAAGCATGCGTGCTGCATTCGTCTCCCGCGGATAAATAAAGATAGGAAAGATCAGATCAGTGCAATGCAGGTTTGTGTGTGGTCGTCCATATACACCACATTACTGGCTGCTGTATTAGCCAGTGAGGTAGGCCTCTGACAGTTCAGACCAGGTTTCCAGTTGCATTACATTGTTGTTTTGGCTACAGATGTAAAAGTTTGCTTATTAAACTCCAACTGATTAGCTGGAGGTGTGTGATGTCTGATGCTTTCTCCACACATTTACACAATTAAGCACTCGTTCACTTACATAAGCCAAGGGAGAGACCTGCACATGGGCTGTCTGAAGCAGCGTGAAGAAACTACCTCAGCACTTCCTGGCTGGCTGTATTAACTTGAGCATGATATTACTAGAAGTTAACTGGGATAATAGGTGAGGTTTAGCGGGGAGATGGTACGATATTTCTACCTGCACCCCAGATGATTGATGCTTTATCTTATGGAATCAGATTTGAGAATGATGCATTAGTGCTTAGGGGACATCGGCGACCACTGCTGAGGTGTAATTTAGAAGTCATTTGAGGTAGAAGTCATTTGATCAGAGTATCCTTGGCTAAAGACAAGGTTTTAGAAAAAAAGAAAAGCAATGAGGAATTAAAAAAATAAAGAAAGGAGAAAAAACAAGAGGATAAATGACAGATGAAGGATAAATACTAAATTCATGTACACGCACACCGAGAGCTTCAGGTCAATGACATGTGCAGACTCTGTCTTTGTGTGTGTGTGTGTGTGTGTGTCTTTCTGCCTGCCTGCCCTACACGCATAGACATGTCTCTGTTCGGTAATGTCATTAATAACCCTGGGTATGTAGACCTTGGGAGAAATTGTCCAGATGCTGCCTGCATACTCTATATTCCTGAATGTGTGTGTGTGTGTGTGTGTTTGTGTGAGTGTCTACCTTGGGGATGTCATAACCCATCAACTTATTATCCCTGGTGGTGGCGTGAAACACCCCCATAGTGGAGCGATGTTGGCTTGGCGCCGTGTCTCGTGAACGGTAGCCATGACAAAGGGCATCCTGTGGCGATCCTCAAATGAGACAGTCTGCCCCCCAGGACTTTGTCTGTCTCTCTCTGACATTGGGCTGGAGGGATGGAAAAAAAAGAGAGAGACACAACGAGAAAGGGAGGGCGAGAGGAGAGACACGGGCAGGCAGGAAAAAAAACAGGAAAGGAGGGATTCACAAAGACAGCCCGAGAGAGGATGATGAAAGAGACAGGAGAGCAGGAGGAGGCAAGGACGTTACAAGATCAACTCATGAGACCGCCTCACTTTTACTTTTGATGCATCATCGTGAGGCAAACCAAGACAATTATAAAAATGTAATATTGATGCGTTTACCCTCCATTATATCCCTGCCTCAGCGTGTGGTGAGGCAGAAATCAACCCTGCTGTTTGAGCTGGTGTCAGTCCCAGCAAAGTGGCAGTCCAGCAGCAGCATCACCAGCCTCTTCCTCATCCAGCCATGCAGCCGTGTAGCGGCCTCTAGGGGAGATGTTGAACTGGCATGGGTGGACAGTTGGTGTCACATGTTGTTTCTTACCGCTGAAAACATTGAAAGCATTATTAGGGAAGACCATCAAAAAAGCAACTTTATGACTGAACATACTGACAACGTCTCAGCCGTGCTATTTCATAATCACTCATAATCACATCACAAACACAGATGCGTGTGATAGTAGTTCAGCATGATTTATATGGGAAGCCGTATATAAAAACATTATACACAGTGTTACAAGGAGACGTAGCACGAAGCGGAGCCTACCCTACATCTCTGTTGCATGGTTGATCATCAAGCCTTGTGGTCGTCCAGCGAAGTCCACTGCCTGAGTCACCAGAGCCTCCCTTACTGCCTGCAGACCATGGAGCACCACTGCAGGCCTCCAGCCCAGGAACACACTCTGCACATTCCCATAACGCCCAGATAACTAGGAAACAGAATATAATGTACTCAACCATATGAACGCCGATCATACAACCACACAGCACACATTAATAATTTGACTGTAAATCCAGACTCCAGTCATTGTAAACACACTGTACCTCACCAAGGTCTCTCATTGGGTCCCTCACGCTCAGCTGCAGTACATACCCAAATACTGGAAGAGGCTCTGGACCGGTTTGAAAATTCTTGGGCCTTTGCGGCTTTAGCAGAAGCTTTAGGAGGACACAGACTCCCACAATAAGAGGGAGGATTGTTTCCATCATGGAGTACACAACTCCCCTCACAGCGCGGTCAAGCAGAGATGATTGTTGAGTTAAATGAATTCAATTTCATCAATTACACCCCAAAACACTGTTCTTCCCCTCCCTTACAAAATGTCATTATCCTCATTAAGCGCCGAGCTCAGGTCAGTTTCCCATGGGGTCATGGTACAATGAAAATTGAAATGGGATTCAAGTAAACAAATGCTGATCACTGATTCAGTGCTTGGGGGCTTAAGTGTCTACAGATGAGGCCAAAAGTAATCCTGAAAAAAGGCGACACAATCAATAGTTGTGATGGGATTTCAGAATTAGCTTTTACCCTCTAATTTCTTAAAACAGAGAATCAATTCAAAGGGATTGTTTTCGCCATTAAATGGATGACCAGAATTTGAAATGTTTCAAATTTTTTTTTTTTGACCTATCAAGTACAGTTTGTGTTTTAGAACAGCTCAGTGTAAATAAGCCTCCACACCCCTCCACACCCCTAGACCATATGTAGACCAACTACATCCATCCTCTGCGCCAATAGCTTTTTCTCAGGCTCTTAAAATCATGACTATCAGAATAAAAGTCCTGTCAAAATGTGTTTTTGTTCATGGAGATCGCATCTGGCCAGTCATACCAATAAGTATGTGTGTGAGAAACACAGGAGCAGCTCTAGGAATCAAAAACAACAGCATAATGAGGCATGAGCTAGCCATTTATTGTTATTGAGGAAGTTAACATGGTTAACTGCATTGAAAGTCATACAATAAACCTCTTAAGCTTTTTTTTTTTGAGAGAGGTCCCTCCCTGTGTCACAGAGAGGAAAGCTGTAGGAATATACATACAGTATATCTTATTGGCAAGTAGATATGTTTAGTAAGTACATTCTCCTCTACCAGGTATTCATGTACAATATACATGTTAAAAAATATAGTTGTTTGTTTGCATTGCGGTCACCGTTTGTCCTTTTTTTTTGTTCAGGATGACAGATTCACATTAAAGTGTTACAGGTTCTTGAATGGTGGTGGAACTAAAGAGCACTGTTTATTAATAGCTATCACATACACATAGGCATATGCATAGAAGGCACATCTATGCATCTAAATTGCTTACATGATAGAGAGAAAGCAGTTTCGTGTGATTTGGGAAGAAAAGCAAAAAAAAAAAAAAAAGTATCCAGGAGCCCAAGGCCAAACAGGCATATTCTCCCAGCACATACACACGTCCTCACACACACACACACATACACACACACACACACCACTGGACACAAAAAACCCCACCACAAGCACTCCACTAAACATTAGACAGGTACATACAAACCCATACGTCCTACAATACCATAAATGGGAAAACTGCATACAGTACACCACGCTGCAAGAGATCTCAGTCAATGGATGGTCTTCACCCATGAGTAAAAAAAAACACTTGCTGTGATTGAGCCAGGTATTAACAGAGTCCTCTACTGAGCCGAGCAGACCGATAGCAGGAGGAAACGGTCCCAAAACACTGATTTAAGGTGAATTCGCTCCCCCTTTGTGTAGCTTACAGGAGGGAGCAGGAAAGGCTGTTCAATCCCGGGATCAGTGGTTGATGAGAACTGCCCCCTCAAGGCAAAGAGGACGAGGCGCTTAACCTGCTCCTCGTTTCATAGATTCTTAGTCAGCGTCGTTAGGACTACAGTTTCTCAAGGCGTAAAAACGGTGACCAAATGTGCAGAGATAGGGGAGGTGTGGAAAAAAATAAAAAATACTTAGGCCACAGATCTGAAATGAAGCGGGTGCGTGGATTTCTCACTCGATAATATACAAAATATCACGTTGGGAGTGATCCCTCCAGAAATACTGTAGTTGATGGTATGAAAAAGAAGTAGTTCAAATGGTTTAGTGTGACAGAAGAATTAGCAACAGAAAGACAACAAGAAAATACTTGTGTGTGTGTTTGTGTGTGTGTGTGTGTATGTATGTAAAGCTTGAGAGGTCAAACTATCGAGTCCAGCCGACTATCATCGTAAAACCTCTAACCACAACAGTGACTATTTATACTGCCAGCGCTCAGACGTGTGATTGCTTCTTAAAACAGTGACTCTTAAAATTAAGTACATGTGGTGCTCACGATAGGCAATGGTACACAATAGGCATTTGTCTGTAAAAAGAACAAGAAAGAAAGAAAGAAAGAAAGAAAGAAAGTAATATGCACTTTAAAAAAAAAACTTTAAAAAAAAGTCTTTTTGGCAGCCGTGCGTCTGTGGCAATGCTTGCTAGGTCAACTGAGATACACAATAAAGGCTCCCCCTGAAACCTTAATATGTCATCGTCGTAACTTTGACACAGAAGTGCAGGAGTACAGGGGGTAAAATTAAACAAAATCCTTTCTAACCCCTAGATTAGATTATTACTTATATATCCATCAGGTGTATCAAGGCTGTAACTGTTATGCTGCTAAAAAAATTAAAATAAAAAGTGCAGCATTAAGGACATTCGGCTTGAGCTCATCAGGAATGGAAACTAATAGATACTGAGTATCTCCAAAAAAAAAAAAAAAGCCACGCAAATTAACCCCGTATGAACTTGAACAAGTAAATTCATACTCCTTACAGCCTGAATAATAGTTTCTCTTCAAGGCAGTTCTTACGGGGAAAAAAACAATTCATGTTTAGGGGTCAGTGGATTAGGAATCAACAGTGAATATAGAAATACACTACAATGCCAATAATTCTTCATTCAGTAACATTACACTATATAACACAGTGAAAACTCGACTTGGCAGAATCACTGGGAAATTAGCAAATAAGGTCTCGCCTCACACTGCTTAGAAGGCTTGAATGGCCAGAGGGACTTTCAATTGGCTGAGAAATGTGGATGAAATCACTTGTGGTTTTGGCACAGGCCTTCTCAATAATCTCAATAATCCCTCTTTTACCTCCAACTAGAAACAATCTACATAAATTTCCTTTGGTTAATAAAAAAAAAAACAGACAGAAAAAGTACATACAAATACGAGAGATGAGCAAGTTAGCGAGGATTTTCCCCCTCCGAGGAGAGCGGTTGCTAGTTGCAGCCCTTGTTGGGGTGAGTTTTAGAAAGGCCAAACCCAAACCGGGGTTTAGTAAGGGGGGGGTTTAGCATGTTAGGCTTCTCAAAGGCTCTTCTGACGATCACAGTGGTTTAGAATACAACTAGAGGGCAAATGTCCATGTAGAATGAGCCAGAAGAGAGGAGGACTCTAGTGTCTGGTCTCTCTCGCGTGTTGTTTGTATTGTTCCATGTCATCGTCATGGTCAAGTCTCAGGCGTCAAGGTGTGGCTGGCAAAAAAACTATCAGGTATCAGGTTCCTAAAGGGAGATACGGGAGGAAAAGAGTTGTTTAATACGCAAAGACGATATTTGGTGTTTTCTATGACGGCGCCGTGTTATTGCCTTTACCTGGAATTGGTAGAGCACTGGGGTCAAAGTTGAATCTCATCTGTAGCTCTTCTGCTGTTGCATCAAACCAACGTTCTCATACACTCTAGAGCTGTCCTCCCTCATCCTAACACACAAACACACTTTCATGAGAATCTATTGATAATGCCTTCTTGGAAAATGTGAAATTAATTGTTTAGGGCCTGATCACACAGGATGCGTTTTAGCAACAGAGGGTGGGCTTTTCTAATTCTTTGAGCGCCGTGTTGAAAAAAACGTTAAACTCAGAGGAGAAAGTCGTTTTTTTTTCTCTACTGTCCAATTGGATCAATGGAGAGGCAGGACTTGATGACTCTTGTACACAATAAACTTCAAGGAGAAACTAGTAAACACTGTTGGTGATTACATGGAGCCCTAAGACGTCCAAAACCGGAGTACCACAATCAAACCAGAAACCAGCAGGAGGCAAATTAGTGCTGCACAACAAATTTCTGGTAACGTTTTGTCATGAATTATTACTATTTTTAATACTTGTATCATTTAGCTAACCCACGTCCACCCATGTACTACAGCTAGCACAATAAACAACAGCTGGTTGAGTGACGGACAGCTGGTCGTCAGCTGATTCTGTGGTCGCTAGGCAACATCAACACAAAAACGCAGCAAGGCCTCCCACTGTTCAGTGGTTAAAATGCGTCCTGTGTGATCGCGCCATAACACGGTTAAAGTTGCGGCGGCAGCACTCACTCTGTGCAGGTGGGAGTAGGGATAGGCGTGCAAGGAGGCAAAGGGCTCTGCTCTCCTCCAGTCAAGTCAGACAAAGAGTACTTAATGTTGGTGTACTCGCGCCCTTTGATCTTGCTCTTCTGCGGAAGAGAAAATAAAAGGTCAGAGACAAGAGCAAAAACAAGGGAAGGGAGACAATGTGAGGCGTTGTCAATTACCCACCTGCTCTTCCTCTATGCGTCTCTGCAATGTTTCTATGTAGTGCTGCACGGCCATATAGATGAATCTGTACTGAGCCTCGGTCTGCACCATCCCAGAGCGCTGAGAACGAACCATCTGGATGGTCTTGGGCACGTCGATGTCACAGTCCACCCCTGCAACAGCAAACAATATCGTTTACATTGATATAATTCAAGCCTATGTAACGTACATGCAGATATATTTATGTGTGTGAAACATGCAGGCTTACCTTTTTCTCTGATCACATCTATCAGGATGTCAATCACTATAAATGTTCCTGTTCGCCCAATCCCGGCACTGAAGGAAACAAGAGAATGTCCTATAGTTAACATGTTCGCCTCATGCCCATTGACAATGTCCGCATGAGGTTTGTGTGACGTGCATTCGAAAGTGGTGAATTCAGTTGCTGCCCTGTGTGTGTACCTGCAGTGTACCGCGATAGGCCCAGCCTCCAGTATGCTCTCCTGTTTCAGGTTCACCTCCTCTAAGAAGTCCAGCACACCGCCTGGGTCGGTGGGGACACCGTGGTCCGGCCAGGCCCTGAAGTGGTACTGCCAAACTGTACGCTCCGTGTTCCCCTGGAAGAGGCAGATCAAACACAAATTACAACATACAGTGCATCTTATAAATGAAGTAAAAAGCTGAAATCGTGTCCCTCGGGAAAATCTATGCATTAGTGGATAAAAAGCCATTAATCCAACTAGATGAAATTAAAGACTTTTTCATTCTTTCAAGCTTTATTTCAAGGATTGGGCGATATTTTTCCATTGAGGATTACCATTTTCAAGAATGTCATAACTTGGCCTTGAAATGCACTAACTGTTGTTGATGTATCAATAGAATATTTTAGAAGAATGGTGGTATATTGTATATTGTGTATGTCACCATGCAGAGCATACGGAAAACCCGTGGTGCCACAGTAATACAGGTCTTTGATCATTTACCACTGAATAATCAAAGATAGATTAAATAAAGATACGTTTAAATGTGTCAATTAATAATTGAAATTCAAAATACTCTTTACTCAATATTAGAAGTCAATCTGCAAAGCATTTCCCAGAAAGACATTTTAAAGACCACATGCAGTAATAATCTGGAGCCACAAACAGTGCTTCAGTTAATGCATCAGTTAAGTGCAGCAAAAACAGATCTGGATGGGGACATTATGAGACGCCAATCAAAATGCTATGCTTCATTTCCAGTAAGAGCGCCCACCAGTGGCAAAGTCAAGAGATTGCATTCATGTCTATGAAGAGGTTCAAGAACGGCAAAATGAAACGGCAAAGGGAAGTGACTTTCTACCCACTGCCATCAGCAGCAGGAAAAAAAAGCTGAGGAGAGTCGCTAACCGGAACTCATCACTCTGTGACTGAACACCGGTAATGACACCACACCAGTGTTGACTTATAACCAGTCAGGAAATTGATTTTAACAAGATAATAAAAATTTTAAAACTTAAACAAACATGGACGGTAGTGGATGGAAATTAAGCATTACCGCTCCAGGTTGAGTAAGCCAAGCGTTCCCACATTTTTTCAAGGCCCCCCAAACAAATATGCATTAGGTCACAGACACTCATTTGATAGGATAGCAACCTTGGGAGCCCCATCTCAGAAGACTTATAAAAGAATATAAAAATGAATTACAATATTAGAATTGCCTTAAATGACTCATTTATATAATCAATAATAATAATCATTGAACTACTCTATATTACTGTGGTATCTTAGGGCTTAAACACACACAGACACACACAGACACACACAGACACACACAGACAGACACACACACAGACACACACACAGACACACACACAGACACACACAGACACACACAGACACACACACACACACAGACACACACACAGACACACACACAGACACACACAGACACACACACACCTTACCTGGCCAACTTTAGACAGTTTGAGTTCTCTTAAGATGTAGTCATGTGCAGCCGTCTCTCTGACGTTGCGAACACGCATGGCCCCGTACTCCTTGAGAGCGGACATGTCTGGCCAGTACTTCACACACTTGCTCTGTCGGGACACGATCACATTTGCTTTGTGTGCATGACTTTCATTTGATGCTTTTTCTTGCAAGCATACAGTACAGGAAAAATCCACCCTCAAATACTCCTCCACTGCTCAGTTTGTGATACATTCAGGAGTTATGTCTGATGTTGTAAATTCCTTTTTTGTTGTACCCACTTTCTCCCCAACTTGCCTGAAACATTTTCTGCCATCAAACACCAGTGTATTGGATTTTTTTCCTTTAACAAAGTCACAATTGAGCACCCTCTAGTTCATGGTCTTGGTTACCTTTCCCCTTTCCACCTCCTTGGTCGTCATGACGATGACTCGAGAGTTCTCCTGAAACACCATCCTCCAGAAGTCACTGATGGTGTTCTGCAGACAGCCCTGAGTGGCGATGTAGGACTTCTTCACCTTGGTGCTATTACACTTGGACTCCAGCTCCGGCTACACACACACAGACACACAGACACACAGACACACAGACACACAGACACACAGACACACAGACACAGACACAGACACAGACACACAGACACGACAGTCAGTTGATCACTCGTAGTGAACAGAGAAAAGCACATGGACTCAAAACAAGAGCACAAACTGACGGAGCACACATGCTTGCCAGCTGCAGAATTTTTGTATTTTTGTGTGTGTGTGTGTGTGTGTGTCTCCCTTGAGGATGAAGTGAGTTTACCATGATAGCAGGTACTACCATGATGATATTGGCATTGATGTAGTCGGAGCCCGGCTCATTTGTGTCCCCGTCGTTCAGCACCACGCGGGTGTGGTCAACTAGAGGCAGGAACAAAAACAGTACAGGCAGTTAAAGAGAGAGATACTTATCAGTGATTTGCTTTAAGAAAAAAAAACGGTTCTAGTGAAGGAGCAGTCATGGGTTTCTCACAAGGCAGGATGTTCTTATATCTGTTCTTGTTTTTGTTCTCTGCTCTCTGGCCCTCCTTGCGACTGTAGAGCAGCTTGCACTCCTGTTGCTGCAGGGTCTGGGTGAAAAAGAAGAGAGGCCAATATCAAGTCGTTTCCAACCATTCCAACTTTTTTTTTTAAACACACCTTTTGATATTTATTTAGTATGTTTACTGACAATACTCCATCAGGCCACACGAGCACGACCGCTCACCTCAAATTCTTCCCAGAAGCCCTGTTTGACCTTGTCTGTGGCCTCTGCTAGTTTGCTCAGCTCCCTCACTCGACTCTCGATCTCTGCGGCGTTAATGCGTGTAGTGTTCAGGGGCTGGGGAAGAGAGCGGGAGTCAGCGGCGCCATTCCAATCAGGAGATGTTGCCTTCGCTTAGCATTGGGTAGACAGTGATTCAGAAATGGTAAAAATATGGTATGGAACAGCGGGTACCTGTTTGAGCTGAAGCACGGTGCCCAGGGTTTCCACCATAGGGTTCTTTTTGTAGTGCTCGACCAAGTCAGTGAGCGAGTCAAACTTCTCCCCTCCGCCCACGTCATACTTCAAGTCATGCTAAATAACAACACAACACCAGTTCCATACAATTAGAACATTTATACGGTCATTTCATCACTGGCTGTCACTTTCCAAACTAGCATTTAGCATTTAACACCCATTTCTAAAATGCGGAGGTGATGTGCAGAGAGGACGGAGGGAAGACAAGGACAGACAGAGGTAACGAAATCAGTGGATCACCTGACAGCGGATCATGACATGAGTGACTTTGGGTTTGCCGTCACTGGTGTCCGTCTTGTCGTCCCCGGTGCGAACAGACAGAACAAAGTCCCCCGGATGGCTCTGGCTCTCTCTTACCAGGAAGCTGCCGTTCTTCCCTTTCTCTGTCAGCAGCTTCTCGGCCTCTCTGCCCGACAAGTGCCCGTGGAACCATCTGTCAAAAGATGTGCATTAGCAAAATGTGTTTCTATTGGCCTCAATCCACTGAAGAATATTCCACACTATACAGCAAGAGGCGTTGCATGACTGCTTATAACCAGCATGTGAGCTTGTAACTTAAACGGTATCGCTCCACTTTGTTTACATGAAGCAAGCAAGGATGTTCACTGTTCAACAGGGACTCATTTTTGTTAGAGAGCCAAAATAAAACTATTGTAAAAATGTTGTATAAAAGCAATAACATGGTCAAGGTTGAGCTTTATCGTGGTTATTGGCACCAGAGTGTGCTGTGGTCGTGGGAACGAGGCAACGGGCCAAGCAAGGTATGTTATTGCCTAAGTATCCTGGGGTTGGAAACAAAGAACTGAGTCCAAATTTATTTTAGCTGTGGAATAAATAAAAAACATGCCTTTCAATTCTGCTTATTGATGCCTAAGGGCATAATCCAAATGAACTTGTTATACAGCTGCTTTGAGTGGCCAAGTGCAGCTACAAGATTGAATCACCAGTAACACCGTGCAGCTACCTCCCCACTGCGCCATTTAAAAACTAGATGGAGCCAAGGCTGACTCTTGGACCAATTGAGAAGTTCTCTCAAGTTTGACTTGTGTAAATTAGCAATGCAATACCTGTAGAAAAGCAATTTTCTGCAAGAGAGGGAACAGTACGGTAATGTGAGAGAATGATCCGTTTTCTCCCTGTCCCACCAGTATGCCCTAAATAAATCTCATCCTCACAGCCTCAACACAAAACACTAGCGAACAGAGCAAAAATCCCTCATATTGACTATTGCATGCTCTGGGCCAATCAGTAACAAATATGTCAACGTGTTTTGATGTGTAAAATCCAATCCATGTGATATTATGCACAATGGACTGACAAACAAACAAATAGTTGACTATTGAGAACATGTTACTGGCCTAGATATAACATGCAAACCATAGGATACTGCTTATAAGGGTAATAAAAGTCCACTTTTTTCAATGAAACATTCTATTTAAAAAAAAAAAAAAATGACAATCATAAGAATTAGTGATGAGAATAGATGAAGGAATGAAATCAATAAGCAGAATGTGAACTGGAAGTAATAACGTCCAACAATTGCCAAGCTTTCCTTCAAGTACACAAATATAACACCCAACTTGATAGCTCACCTCTCTGAGGTGGGGTCCGCACAGTTGAGTGGATACTTGAGCTCAATAACGTCTCCATTTTTCTCTTTCAGTTGCCCGTGATGCTCCATGTAATACTGCACCAGTTCTGCCAGAGTGGCAAACTTCTCCCCACCATAAAGGTCATAGTAGTCCCCTGTGTTTTGTATCTTAATATGGGTGACAGCTCCATTCCGCCTGCAGAAAAGCACAATCGTTTAGAGAAACGTCATCTTCAATGACAAAAATAAGGTAGCTTATTTTCCTGCATCAGTGCTAAAATGCATGACTATGACATGTGACCTTTTTGGTTGCGTATGCTACAAAAATGTAAGCTGCAAAACTGGGTGCACTGGTGCTACACTAAATAATTGTCATGGTACATTCTCTTTCTATTCTAGTTTAGCCCTTAATCTGTATTATTGTTATTTTTATTATGTTTTATTTTTTATATACTAGATGTGTGATTTATGTGTACCTACCATGTTGGAACGTGCCTCGTCCAAAACATTTCATTGTACAGTATGACTGTAAGCGATGCTGCACATTTGACAATAAATGACTTGACGCAACTTCTTTAGTAAAACTGATATGCACTAGTCCAACCAATCAAATGTCACCTTCATTTTACTTACTACAGCACTGTTTTTCTTTAATTAGCAAAAATCTACTACCTCTGCAAGGTATCTTACTTACTACATCTATCATGAACAGTCAATGCAGCATTATTAACAACTTAGATTGGCCTGCAATATTTTTAGGTCCAGCTGGTTAAATTCAGAAGCTTCATTAAGATCTAAATCTATCGATGCTGCAGAGTCTAAATGAATCCGCATTGTGTCAGAAAATGAACTAGGCTGTCTAGAAGATGATTAATCATTCGTTATGCATGTACTGTATCCTCCGGCCTTTCTGATGCAGTGTATTCGTTATGATTCAAATGAGAGACGAAAGATGCTTCAGCTGTGAGTCACACGCACCATTAACAGCATGTGTACCGTCTCTGCTCGTTGCAAGAGATGAGGGACAAAAACATTGAAAATATTCAAAAGGTAGTGCGACGGCACTTTAAAATACATTGGTTTATCTTTTGATTGCAGTGATTTTACGTTGTCAAATGTGGACATTTTTGTGAGATTGGTGAGATGAGTAAGCAATCTTAAATGATACGCAGCTACGTCTGGCAGTTTTATGTAGAATATTGGTAAATTTGGCATAAAATATGATACAAAAATAACCTTCTGTTGAACTACAAGGGACTTTCTCTGTGGAAAGGTCTCTATTTGCGCGAGGTCTGGAGGGTACATTGGTTTGTTTCTATAATAAGTGAATGTGGTGGGCTGAAGAGTGTGTAGAGCTAAAAATCACTCTCATGTGAAATAGGTCAAAAAGTAAACTGTGGCTACATCAGCTATATTTAATGTTCTATTTTTTAAATCTGTGCTTTTTTTGCTGGCTATTCTGTCTGAAACACATTAGGCTGTGTTTGTGTTACCAGTTTTGAAAATCTTGAAAGAGATAATACAATAATGAAGTGACATTGGTATCAATGAAACCCATTGGATGCCAAACTCTAGTCATGGGGCTACCAAATAAGGAAGTACTGTATTACAGAGAATGTAATCACTCACCGTACTGAGAGAGTAAAGTCCCCAGGGTTACTCTTACTGGGCCTGGCCAAGAAGCTCCCATCCACTCCACGAGTCAACAGGAGGTTTTCAGCCTCCACACCTGTGATGTTGGGGTGAAACCACCTGACAAAATAAGACAAGTTTAAAACTTGGTGGGGTACAGACATCGTTACCACTGATTTCAAAGTATCAATGTACATTGTGTCAGGCAATAGCCCATGTAAGTCACGTATTTCAAAGACTGTAATGATATGAAATGAACATACTAGTTGAAGTGAACCCACAGACTGCTGAGTTTTGACAGCAGTTTATAACACATAAAACAGCTCCAATAGCTAACATTAGTTATACTGGGAATGCCTGTGCTCGGTTTGCAGTGGTCAAAGTCAGTGGGTGGCTATCTGTAACTTCACTTGCTACTAATGCCGATGTATGGATAATGTATTACCTAGCCTGACTTGATTCACGACAGTGGTATATTGTCAACTAAACATCATCTGACTGGGCTCTAAGTTACCGGTATCCTTCATGGACCCATGGTGATGTGGTAGTTGGCTAGCTATCCCAAAGCCAATGGTAATTCCAGAAATCCCGAGGATAGTCAATGTTTGTTTACCAACAGACTAACTATCACAACAGCTAACGTTAATTGGCTAAGCTAACGTTATCACCAGACATTGTTTTCCAGCCCTCTTACCTCCGAGATGTCATTTTTTCGTTCCTCACTTCCTCGCCAGGAGTTAGCAAAAGCTACAACTAGCTGGCTAACGTTTCCAACAGTTTCAGTGTTCTGTCACAGGACAAAACGCTTCATCGGTCCACACCCGGTCAAAACGGGTACCGAAATCTAGGCATTGACTGCAAATTTTAATAACGTGAGCTACAAAAAGTCTTTAGGCCTCGGCCCCGGAGACTTCAGAGCAAGTCGATTATTGGACGTCACCAAACATGCGACAAAATACAGGGTGCGTACGTTTTGTCACCCGGGGTAGCCGTGGTCCGCTGGCGCGTCTCCCTTTGTAATGAAACCAGGGAGCTTTGGCCATCCGGCAAACAGAGTGATATAAATTAAAGAGGCCTATCACTTTCACTTCGCGCGTGCGTATTAGGACACGGTCTTTGTGGACAACTCGCGGTGCATTCAGAGTCATTTGAGTGTTGTAAACTGGTGTATTATCAAGTTTACCACTATGAAGTTGCAAGGAAGCCTCAGTCTAAAGTGTAAACGTATGAGGTAGTTATTCACTACAAGCTGGTACCAGGAGTGTGCTTATCCTAATAAAAGTCGGTAAAAAACCAAAAACCTCTAAAATCACCACCTAACCGAGAGCTCCATGTCGGAAAGTCTGCATTTTGTTAGTTCCTCATTATTGTTCATTAAAGTCAAGAGAGGAAGAAGAGAGACAAGAGGAGTATCCATTATTTCGTCTTTACTACCGAGCAGACCGCTGCTGTTTTGGCTGATAGTTAATTGAATTGTCTAAGCTTGGGTGTAGTAGTGTTGTTTTTATCATAGGCTTATTTGATTTCCGTATCCTTGTGCAACATTAACGTTATTGATACGCTATTAGTGGGCTGTGAATTAGAGGAGTCTCTAAGTTAGAGAAACTTTTTTTTTTGCAGTTTCTGTTTTGCACACACACACACACGCACACATACACGCACACACACACACACACACACACACATTACAATCTGCTTATTGGCTAACTTGCTAATACAAATAAAGGTCAAATTTATTTTTGTAAGTAACTTGATATTAATGATGAACCAGCTTGTAGCAAATAATAATTGTCTATCAATAATACTTTATATAATTTGTTATATTTCATATTTTTGTATGTAGATAGTATGTAGTGCATATGTTGGATCTTACCTTCTACTGGTTGTTCCTAACTAGATGACAAGAGTTTAGCATCTCCAGAAAAAAAAACTCCCTTGAGCATTCAGTCCTTAATAACCATACATTTTTAAGTTACCTTTCCTCTCCAATGTTTTATAGAAAATGGTATCAAAGAAACTCCTACAAGTAGAGGAAAAAAATGATGAATGAAATTTTGCAAACATCATAGTCATTACCACAATTGATCATGCTATTGATATATTGATAAATTCGGTTGGTATCTCTGAGGCTGCCTCATCACAGGTTCTCATCTTACCTGTCAAACAGAAAATTTGGTCATTATGTTTCTTCTGCATGGTAAGCCTCAAGGGTCAGTCCTTGGGCCAATACTATTTCCTTATATATACATATATATATATATATATATATATATGTTGAGCATGTACTCTTGCCTTGACTAAGCAGGAGATGGCCAACATATAAAGGGTAACATATAAAGAAAACAATATCGATCCAAAATTGACCATTGAGGCACACTAGACTTAATCAATGAAGAATAAGAATAACCATTACAAACTGTATTTTTTCTGTCAGCACTTTTCATTATTGTGCTGATAATACTCAGTTGTCTCTCAGTTAAGTCAAGTGATCTTAGTAAGCTGGTAGTATTATGTACTGTCTAGCTCAGGGGTGGGCTAGAAAAGAAAATCAACCAGGAAGTCAAAAGCATGTCTATTCATAACTTGAATTATGCAAGCATTGAATAAGTAAATAATTTAATATTTATAATAAAGTATCAATTCTGGATATTTGAGGAAACAAAATGTTGCAAGTTGATGTTGACATTGATATCAATGTTCTACTCTACTCTTTTAAGACTTGCACATTATGGGGCCATCAAAGACTCCATGAAACCATTTCTCCTGGTTCCAGTCCATTTGCTGAGTGCATGAATAGTGCAGGAATTGCAACAGTTTATAACTGATCAATATATTTATTTGACACTTATTTGAGATGTATTGCTGATCTACAAGTAATGACAATGTTGAATGACAATTCAGCACAGTACTAGTTACCAATTTCTTAGCATACCATACTCTATAGACACACCAACTATTAAATTGACATAAAGATGGGGATCCCAGGGATACATTTGTGTGGGTCTAATTTGGCGGCCACATCTGTTTGGGTGTGTTTGACATGAAAGAAACAGAGTGCAAACATTTGTCTATTAGGTCTACTTTAAATGATGACGCTAAACACCTTGAGAGGGGGTTGATTAAGGTTGACAGGTTTTGCGCCACGCACTCACTAAGTTTGGCCCTCGTTGCTTGCCGTTTAAACCTTACGTGGCAGTTGGGGAACAGTGCAGCTCACTGCGCTGATGCTGGTGCGACAGCTGCAAGTGCTCTGTCAAAACTTAGCGTTATAAACCGGTATCCTGGTAGTTTGTATATGCGGTCCTGTGGGATATACTGACGCGAGGATAGTCCTTAAAGCTACACAAGTCGCCTAAAACTAGCGAGTGGAAAACAAAAAAATCGAAACATGTTCACGGTGTCGGAGCTCGTTGTCCTCCTGGCCGTCCTGTCTGCCACTGCGTCCGGCTACTTCGTTAGCATAGACGCCCATGCCGAGGAGTGCTTCTATGAGCGGGTCAACTCCGGGACCAAGATGGGCCTTATGTTTGAAGTTGCAGAAGGAGGCTTCCTGGACATCGACGTCGAGGTGAGCTAAAACGCTGAGATAACGTTAATGAACTAGCCGGCTACACTGTGTTAATGTGTGGGGGGTCTTTTTTTAACTAACCTAAACCGGAGGGAGAAGGCCTGTTAGCTGGCCGCTGTGTGCAACGTTAAGTGAGGCTAACCAAACCAACTGTCTGGCTCCCCTAACGTTACCGGTTTAATGAATTTGATCTCGTTATCATGTATAAAGCATTGTAATTTCCGTATTGAATGATTGTGTTACAATCACAGCAATACATTTTCTCTCCGGTCAAAAGTACATTGTTCATTCAATAATTTCTTTAGATGCTAATATGTTGAACAGGAAGTGTAACGTTAGCTTTCTAGCTAGGTAATGCTAACTGAATCGCTAGCTGCTCGACTGTCTTACCAGTTGAGCTTTATCCTAAGATTGAAGAAACCTAGGTCTCGTTTTACAAGTTAACTTAGTGAAATGTTGCCTTTTTACGGTCCACATTGGAATGTTTTGTGTACTCTGATCTTGCCATATGTTACCAAGCCTGCATGATATACACGACATGCACTTCTTCAGTAATAATACGTCTCCCTTGCAGATAACGGGGCCTGATGGTAAGCAGATCTACAAAGGGGATAGAGAGTCCAGTGGAAAGTACTCAGTGGCAGCACACATGGATGGAACCTACAAGTTCTGCTTCAGCAACAAGATGTCCACTATGACACCCAAGATCGTCATGTTCACCATCGATATTGGAGAGGCACCTAAAGGCCAAGACATGGAGACTGAAGGTAGACACTGGGTGTGGGTGCATGAGGGAGGGAGAGAAGTCACATCTCAATGATGAATTTTGTTTACTTTTTGTATTCTTCTGTTCTGCTGACCTTCTATGTTGTTGGTACTCTCTCTTTCTTGAGTTTATTTTAAGCACTCTTTTCCTCTCTGTAGGTGGTGACAGCTGGGATGGTAGGGTACAGGGCAGGCTGCAGCAAAACTACTTTTGTGAAATAGACTTTTGCTGTGTGATGCACTATGGAGTTTTCTTTAACCCGTGTTGTTTCCATAGTGTAAACTAATATTGTATACTACACCTATTCTATGTAGGCAGAAAGCCCTCATGTTTGTGAATGGTTTGAGGACTTTTACCTTGAGAAGTGTGAACAACGCAGGTCCTGATTCCCCAGTGATGGGGAAAGCATGGGATGGGATGTATATGAGAATATTATGCATGTTTTTCCTGTGCATGTTTTTGCACTAGAGCTGTATTGTGTTTGTGACTTACTATTGCGGTGTTGTCTTTCGCTTGTTTCAGCCCACCAAAACAAGCTGGAGGAGATGATCAATGAGCTGGCAGTTGCCATGACAGCTGTCAAGCATGAGCAGGAGTACATGGAGGTCCGCGAGAGGATACACAGAGCAAGTGAGTCCACGGTCTATAAGAATGGGTACTGAGTGCCAGTTTGTCATGTTTATTGTATCTGTGTCCTTGCACATGCTTATTCAGCCTTTCTTCTTTTTTCGTCTTCTAGTCAATGACAACACAAACAGCAGAGTGGTGCTCTGGTCATTCTTTGAAGCTCTCGTCCTTGTGGCGATGACACTTGGACAGATCTACTACCTGAAGAGATTCTTTGAAGTACGGCGAGTGGTGTAGTGTGTTAAATGATCCTTCTCTGTGCTCCACCATTTCTTCCAACACCAAGACGGTTATTTACATTTTGGAAATGAGACTGGCAGTTTTCACTAAAGGTCTAAATACAATTGGATCTCATGTTTTGTTCTCCTGTTACCCATTTGGTTCCACCTTTTATAAATGTGGTTATGTTTTGAACGAAAGGCCAAAATATTCATGGATTGAAGTCAGTTTTAATTTGCGTTTTTTTTTGTTTTTTTTTTGTTAACCACCAATTACTTGCAATGCAGTTTTACGCCTGTGTGAATGACTGTGAGGCTCATAATTTTAAGTAAAGCTAATGGGATGTATATGACTTAGAAATACACACTGATGGACAGGCATGGCAGAAGTCACCACAGAATGTATCCTTTATTAATGTGTTTATGGAATCCTTTCCCAATGATAAAAATGGCAAATGTGAAAAACTAAATGCATCAGCGTACAGTCTGAGATACCAGAGACTTGCTATCAAGGGTCCCAACCAAGTTAAACAATGTTCAGGTAGATATATCATCTCTGTGCATTGTATTATGGTCTGCCACAACAAATTGCACTCCCGAAAGTCTCTAAATATCTGAAGGATTTTCATTGCAGCTGGCCTTGGAGGGGAAACTGTACAGCTTCTAGCTCTTTTTGTTGCTGATTCATAGCAATTCATGCCACATAATGCTTCTGTCGATGTTTTTTTGTTAATTGGCAATGCAGGGAAACCGTTTGACTCCCTCTGTAGTTCAGAAAGGTAACAATAGACTAGTGGTTTTCATCCTTGGCCTGAGAATCCACAAGTTGATAAAGTTTCAGGCACAGTTTAATGTTCCAATCAGTCCATTCATCAGCAAGCCCTCGATGAGGTGAGGAAGGGTTCAATGTTAAACTGAACTATACCAAGGTAGAGGAATACTGAAATACATGTTACATGGTGATTGATGCTGGGTGGGGGGAATCTGAAACCTGTTGACTGCTGTGTGCTTAAGTTGCTTCTACTTTAGTAGTAATTTTGTTGGGGTTGAGGATTTTAAGTTATAAGATGATAAGCAGTTTTGTACTATTAATTTTTCCTGGCGCATATCCAGTGGGATGCAACATTTGGACTTTTTTCTTTTTCTTTTCTCACAAGCTAAGGAATTGTGTCAAATGCATTACCTACACATCCAGTGCACACCCACAACATCGTAAATGTTGTATGTTATTGAATATGCCCCAATTTTTGTACTTAGCAATTTCTGATGAGTTCAGGCAGGTAAACTGCTCTATACACCTCCTTTGTGTGATTAAAACAATCTGATCAGTGGATCTGTACAAATGTAGAATGTTTGTTTGTGGAAAATACCCCAGGTTTCATAATAAATCCAATATTCTGTAAATTTCTTTGGGCTTGTTTCAAAATGAAGGGTATACATGGTCTATTGAAATATTTCAAGATCGATTGCTAAAAGGATATTATGAAATAAAACTTAATAGACAGTTAGGCTGTGTGGGTGCTTGACAGGGTGACCCTGAATTTTTATCAGTAGTAGTATGCTCCACCACTTGCGAATTTACCACAACATGGCAGGGTAGACGAAGCATTTATCATAGAAATCAAGATCATTGCCCATCAGGGCATATGTAGATGATAGAACAATATACCTGCTCTCTGTACAGGAAAGCTGCTTGCCAAGTTGAAAGGTAACTTTGAATAAGCTGGGATGAGTAAAAAAAAATGCAAACCAAGAAGCATCTGTGTGTTATGGGGAAACTGCCACACAAAACATCCATTCTTTACCAGTTAGGAACAAGGACCCTATGCATCAAATTGGCTTTGTACATGAAGGAAAGCAAGTCAGGAAAAAATAAGAACAAGCTTGGGGGTTGAGGAGGCTATTGCTTCAGAAATGCAAGCAGGTATGGCAGGAATTGACAGACCTGTCAAAGAAAGTCAGCAGCACCAACCTAAGACCTGACCTAGTACTGTGGTCTAATACCAAGCTCAACTGTGCAATGGGAAGGTAAAGTAGATGAGGTGAAAAGAAGAAGCCCGAAGAAGACTGAACAGTGTGGCTGGACAGCCAAGGTACCCCAATAACGTTCCTTTTTTACTTGTATGGAGGAAACTTAACACCAAACGTTATTCAAAAATCTGTAAATTTACTGTTGCCTTGCTTATCAGCAAAAGTACATATCTGGTAAGACCATTTTAGAGTTGTTAGGGTCTTCTGGTAAATTCTGCATTTAAATAAAGTACTTTATTTTTATTTTTTAAACTCAACTTGTAGATTTGGTTCCACACTGCTCGCTGTCGCCCTCCACTGTATTTTGGTGGAAATACTTCCACCAAAATACCAGTGGTACCAGTGGTAATAAGAGGCGAGAAATTTGATTGCAATGAATGACGCTTGATGCATTGGACGCATGCCGAATCGAAGTGGCTCCTGGCAATTCATAAAATATTTTGAATAATTTCCTCCAGGCGTGCACCTTGAGCGATAAGCAAGGCAACATCAAATTTACAGAATGTAGGCTGGAGTTTGGTGTAACGTTGTCAACATACAAGAGAACGGACCTCTTGTGTAATTTGTGTATATACAAAGATAAAATGCCCTTGCATAATCCTCATTTTTATGTTTTTAAAAGTTAATGTCAATATATTGACTCTCAAAGACTTAAATAAAGCCTGAAAGCAATCAGCATTTACAATTCATTTTACATTGACCGGTTGCAACTTCTTTTCTATTACATATATTATATTGTCCAACAGTCAAAACTCTGCAAAACATGTTGTTTATTTAGTATACATTATTTAATAAACAAAACAGGGAAAAAATTAAGCGGAACGCTAAACATGCAAGTGCTCCCGTTTCCACCCGGTTTGTAAACATCAATGTACCGGAAGAAGGAACAGCGTGGACAGTCAGTCCATTTCCAACATGGATAATACAACAGAGGGGAAATGGGACAGTTTACCTGTTAAAATTAACGACAGTATTTTACAAACACTGGATGAATTGAAGTTTACATACATGACACCAGTTCAGGTAACATTATTCTTTACATAATAATTGTTCTTTGTACTTTTCACCCAGTCGGTCTACATTAGAGGCTAAGCAGTAAACCCACTATAATCTATTAATGTCTTCCGTTCTAGTCTGCTTGCATCCCTCTGTTCATGAGCAACAAAGATGTGGCTGCTGAGGCGGTAAGTCTAGTTAAATGTGCTATAAACTAACGCTACTTCAGTCAACTTTTAAACCGGATGAGATGAAGTTCTGTGCGGCTTACTAAATGTCATATCATTGTAGGTGACAGGGAGTGGGAAGACGCTTGCCTTTGTCATCCCTGTAATAGAAATTCTTCTGAAGCGAGAAGTAAACCTAAAGAAAATGCAGGTATGGTTTCTTCTGCTCAGTTTTTAGCGAGACTGTTCTTATCTGAATCATTTCATGTCACTCTGGAAATTTGGAAAATAGCTTAGAAGGTACAAGGTAAAAGTTGTATTCAACTATAAATGGTATTTGTTTTTGCAGGTCGGTGCCTTGGTGATCACTCCCACCAGAGAGTTGGCCCTTCAGATCAGTGAAGTGATGGAGCAGTTCATTCAGAAGTTTCCCCAGTTTAGGTAGGTAGAGAGACTGGGGAAAGTCAATGTGAAATCAGAGCCAATAGATAGATTCAACTGGTGAAACTTTCAACCTGGCATTTCTACTTCAGGCAGATCTTACTGATTGGTGGAAGTAACCCAATTGAGGATGTAGAGAAGTTCAAGGAGCATGGGTATGTAATGTCTTTGATTCATGTATTCAGTCAGCTCATGTCAAAACAAATACGCAAGGAAGAAACGAGTGCCTCTGTGGACAGCATACATTTGTGTGTCCCCAATTCAGGGCAAACATTGTGATTGCGACACCAGGCCGCCTGGAGGACATGTTCAGGAGGAAGGCAGACGGTCTGGATTTCGCCAGCTCAGTCAAGAGTCTTGATGTGCTGGTTCTCGACGAGGCAGATAGATTACTTGACATGGGTTTTGAGGCCAGGTACAACAACTTGACATATGGCTGAGGGTCAAGAACGCTCTTAAACTGTGTTGAGTCAAGAAATAAGCTTGGCGCTCCCCCCACAGAGGCCTGCAATTTGTCTCAAATAGATGGGAGTGTGTTTTACTTTTTTTGTGGGCCCTGCCACTAACAGAAGCTGTCTGTCTGTGTTCAGTCTGAATACCATTTTGGGCTACCTGCCGAAACAGAGACGTACAGGCCTGTTCTCAGCTACCCAGACTCAGGAGCTGGAG
Organism: Gephyroberyx darwinii; assembly: GCA_900660455.1. NCBI lineage: Eukaryota > Metazoa > Chordata > Actinopteri > Trachichthyiformes > Trachichthyidae > Gephyroberyx > Gephyroberyx darwinii. Next base: position 11,765 of record CABFOQ010021874.1, on the reverse strand, counting down.
AAGTTGGTGAGGGCTGGCCTCAGGAACCCTGTACGCATCACTGTCAAAGAGAAGGGCGTGGCTGCTGACGTCACCCAGAAAACCCCCTCGAGGCTCAGCAACTACTATACCGTGAGTTGGGGTGGTCCGATCTGAAATCCCTGTTACATAAATCCCTTCACAATGAGTACAAGGTTGACCCAAAAAATGCAATATATAGTATGTGACAGTTCATTTAGTGGTTGTGTCATTTTAGATTTGTAGGACGGAGGACAAGTTCAACAACCTTGTGGCGTTTCTCAGACAACACAAGCACGAGAAACAGCTGGTGTTTTTTAGGTAACTTTCCTGCCCGTTCTTTCACACGCTTTGAAACTCCTAAGTCGAGGTTTAAGTGCCGTTGCTAACTCATCAGGTGACGTGCTGCTGTCTTCCTCTCAGCACGTGTGCGTGTGTGGAGTATTACGGCCGTGCTCTGGAGACCCTGGTCAAGAATGTCACCATCCACTGCATCCATGGCAAGATGAAACATAAGCGCAACAAGATCTTTGCCGACTTCCGGGCCCTGAAAAGGTGAGCTCAAGCGCAAATGTAAAGAAAATGGTTGTTTTGCTCGGCGTGAATACCTCAAGTTTCGCTCCGTCTTTGTGTTATGCTGCAGTGGGATCTTGGTGTGTACAGACGTCATGGCCAGGGGCATTGATATCCCTGATGTTAACTGGGTACTGCAGTACGACCCTCCCAGCAGTGCCTGGTGAGTGTAATTAGCAGGAGAACACTTATTACAGTTGCATTTTGTCTAGTCTGTCAAAAAGGTGCGTTCTCTTTGCTCAGTTGTAGTTTTCTCCTCTTCATCCCAGTGCTTTTGTACACCGATGTGGGCGTACAGCGCGTATTGGCAATCAAGGCAACGCCCTCGTCTTCCTGCTGCCGATGGAGGAATCCTATGTCAATTTCTTGTCCATCAACCAGAAAGTGAGTTCTTGTTTTAGTTTGTAGATTTCTCTGAAACCCATAATAACCTAGTCCCAATTCTGCATACTTCCTCACCAGCAAAATCAATGCAAGTTGCTGTGTGATACAGGGGTTTTTGTTTTCCATACAGTACTGTGCAAACATCTTAGGCACATGTAAAAAGAAAAAAAAATCCATAAATTGATGGTTTCAAAATAATGAAATGCAAGTTTATAAATATCCAAAAATGTATTATAAATTGCACTAATGTCAAACGCCAATGCAGAAATCGAAAAAATAAACCTAAGACCAAATTTATATTTTAAAAAAATCTAGAGTGCCTGAGGCTGTTGGACAGTACTGCATATATACTGCATATAAGCATTTTCAGTGTTATTGTAAATTGGCATTGAATAAGAGTTTCAGCTAACTGCCTAAAAATATACAATTTTAACTTGTACACACATTCTCACATCTTTTTTTTTGCCCTTTGTCCAGTGCCCGCTCCAGAGGATGTCCCCTGTAAGTGACGTAGTGGACGTCCTGCCCAAAGTGCAGGCCCTGGCTCTAGCAGACCGTGCGATGTTTGACAAGGGCATGAGGGCTTTTGTCTCCTACGTCCAGGCCTATGCCAAACATGAATGTAGTCTGATCTTCAGAGTCAAAGGTGAGAACGGTCACTTGAGATCCTAAGTAATCTCCATGTGAACAACTATGCATTATGCACAGTTAAACCCCCGAACATGACTTTGAAGATGTCGCGATGTATTTCTTTTTCTAGATCTGGACTTCGCCTCCGTGGCCCGCGGCTACGCCCTCCTCCGTATGCCCAAGATGCCTGAACTACGGGGCAAAACATTTCCTGAGTTCGCTGGGACGACGGTAGACACAGACACTATCCGCTACAAGGACAAGCAGAGGGAGAAGCAGAGACAGAAGATGTTGGCCGAGCTGAAAGAGAAAGAAGGGACCGCTCCGCCCAGAAAGAAGTTCATAAAGAATAAAGCCTGGTCCAAGCAGAAGACCAAGAGGGAACGCAGGAAAAAGACAGCTGCCAAGAGGAGGCTTGAAGAGGTATTTGTACTAAGTGACACATTGACCGAACCGGGAGAATCAGTGCAGTGTATGTTCTCACGGCTCTTTCTTAAACCGATTTGTGTCTGCAGGGCTCTGATGTGGATGAGGAAGACATGAAGGAGCTGTTAAATGATACCCGGCTCCTGAAGAAGCTAAAGAAAGGACAAATCAACGAGGAGGACTTTGAGAAACAGATAACAAGCGGACAGCAGTCCAAACGCAAAACAGACGGACCGTCGCAAGCATGTAACAGCTCAGGAGATGAAGCTGTATGAGCCACAAGACAGAATAGAGTTGTTTTATCTCCTACCTAAAAAAAGGAAAAAGTGTACAAATGCATCACTGCAACATGTTGAATTCATTTTGTAATACCTTTTGTCTACAGAGTAAAGCTATACCTTTGACACATTTTAGTCCCTTTTTCAGCCGTGGCTTTTATTTGACAATTGCCAGTTATAAATAAAGTTTGATGAGTTCATCGCTGACGGCCGACGGCGTGAGGACTCCCAGGTCAGTGAAGAGGAGGGTGATGAGGGAGGGAGGTGTGTAATCGATGATAGGATGCTCCTCCGACAGGTTCTGCACAGTCTTCAGGGTGTCTGCCTTGTACTGGGGAGAAGAAGAAGAAATACGATGAATAGAATAAAAAAGATGGATAGAATACAACACCAGCATAGACACGAACGACTCGTACCTTAAATTTATCTGGCACGTCCTGCTGGTTGAGCGGGTAGAGACGGACAAACTTGAAACTCTCCGCCACGACGTAGAAGGGCTTGTTGTGAGCTTTGGAGCAGACCGCCATCTGATAGGTGCCGATCTGCATCCATGAGAGACGGACAGATTTAAGTTTGCGTCATACACTTCATCTATTGAGATGTCTAGGAGGTTGCTAGAGGGTTTGTGAAACACACCTTGTTGATGATGCCTCCACTCTCCACAACTCCCTCTGCACCGACAATAACTAGGTCCACCTTCTCCAGGACAGACCTTTTGCAAAACAACACAATTACAAAAATGAAAACCATTCATCTGCGTTCTTCTCGATACTGAATGATTATTTTGAAACACAATATTCACCCCACAGCGGCATCCAGGACTACCGTTACTGGAACATTGAGTTTCTTGAGGGCTTCTGCCATCTGTCGCCTGGAGGGGGAAAAAAATAAACCATTTCAGACTCAATGAGTGTTTCCCATCAGAATTAGTCCAGCACGTCATTTAGTAGTGACGCTATTCACTCACCCAGCTGCGTCAGGCTGCGATTCGGTGACGTAGACAGAGAAGCGTTTCTTCTCCGCTGCAGCTTTTTCCAGCACCCTGAGGACGACTCTGGAGTAGGAGTGCGTCAGGATTTTCTGTGCAAGAAAAATATTCAAGAGAAAGGGAAACATGACTTCCAATCAGTTGGCCAAATATGGTACAAGAACAGTAAATAAACTACTGTGTGTACTATGTTAACCCATGATAACTGCGGCATCACTCACCGCACCATCTTTGATGAAGGTGTGACAGAGCTTGGCCACCTTGGTTCTGGACAGGGAGATTTTTTCTAGAAACAGTTCTCCTCTCTCTTCCATCACTTTCTTACACCGCGCCAGATCCTAGGACAAACAATATGGAGGTGAGGCCTGCAGCCAGCTGCCACCATGGTCTCTGAAAACCCCTGACAAGTCTGCTGGCTGGCTCAACCCCTCAGCAGTTTCAGTTGTTCAAACAGAAATGATCTCATTGGTTGAGTTACACCTCAGTGGGCGGAGCCAAATAACCACTTTTTCAGATCACAATTTAGCTAGCTGGCTAACTTGAATAGCAAAGAAGGAACTCTGGTCAAAAAATAAATAAGAATATAATATTTTCATTAATTCATGACATCCATGATCTTGGATGGTCAGCAGGTTAGTTAACTAGCTGTAGGCTAGTATAGCTAGTTTTTATATATACATATATTTATATATATATACATATATTTATATTATCTAGGTTAGATAGTAAGATTGTGTATTTTCAGTTAGTATCAATAGCACTATGCTTCATAATATTAGTTACCTCCTCTCTTACCACTTGTCTTTTTCATTGGACTTCAGTCTAACATTTCTCCAGAAAAACTGTGGTTCTTTGGCTCCACTCACTGAGGTTGAACTCAACCAATTAGATCATTTCTGCATCTGAGAAGCCTAAATACTCCAGTCAGCTAAATACTTGGTATGTAACTGTGTTTTTCCATATACACATCAAAATATGCTGTGCAGTGTCAGAAGATCAGTTTGTGCCTCCAACCTGGTGCTCCAGTGATGTGAGACTTATAAAGCGCAGGAAGAGCTCTCCTCCTGAGGAAACCGCCACAGAGGAGTCCACTCCTGTCAGGCAGTCTGTAGCCCCCGTCAGGCTCTCCCTCAGGCCCAGGATCGTCTCTCCTGAGGAGGGACATTACAGTACAAGTCGTCAAACTGGGCTGGTAGTCTGGCTGCTTCACTCAAGTCAACATGATGATGATCGCAATGTGTCATCTAAGATTCATCCTAGTGAATGTGTTGGTGGCAAACTGGGAGATGAACAGAGGATGAACAAACCTTTGTCTCTCTTGAGGAATTCAAGCAGAGTGCGGATAGCAGCTACTGCAGACGCCATATCTGGGTCTTTCCTCATCTGGGCCCTGAAATACTCCACCAGTTCTAACACGGGTGAGATTGAGCACAGGTTTGTGATGCAAACAACGCTGACGTTAGAGGACATGGGCTGTGAAGAAAATAATGACTAAATGACTTACCGTCTTCATCCATTTCGAAAATCACAACAAATGCAAAAGGTCTGGTCTAGCGTTAAATCCAACCCTGGTGATTGGCACTCACTTTATGCTCAGTGAATTAACGTGAAGTCAGCCACAACTTTTGACACATGCCAGAGCTCGCTCTACTCGGGACTGCAGCCTCCGTTTGAGTAGAACAATCTATAAGATTCAAACTAATATCTCACACTTCAAATATAGAGTTTCAGTTAATAATTTAATGCTGGACTGAGGACACACTAAATCCTGTCTACACAGTTTTGCTATCTATTAAGTTGCACCACGTTAGCTCATCTTGCTAAAATGGGGCTGCGAGTTGACGCGTCGCGAATTGATGACGCAAAACGTTGTTGTCATGGGTATGTGCTGTATACGTTACAATTAGAGCCCACTTGAGCGACTCAACCGAGCGGTGGAAAGCTGATGAAAGCGTGTTGAAAGAACAAAAAAGAACAAATGTACAGCGCAGCAGTTGTAAAGTATTCAGCTAAAACACACAATACATTAAGAAGCTGTATTTAATACCAGCAGCGATCACAACGTGGATATGTTTAGTTTTTTTCCCCAATAGCCTATGAGGAATGTTTTTTTGTTGTTGTTAAAAAACTATCTGCAGAAAACAAGCTACTGTTGCAATCAAGAAACAACACCGTGTCTGTGTATGTGTAGTGTGTTAAAAGAGCAAGTCAAGACAACAAAGGCAACATCGATACAAACTTGAGAGGAATAAAGATTTAAAACAAATGTGGAATTGTTTCCTCTTCAAAGTTGCACTTTACTAAAGTCATAAACTCACATCCTTTTTGTTCTTGTCAAAAATGTTGCTATGGCAACAAGCAATTTATAGTCTTTGAAATAAGGGCTATTGAAGAAACACATGCCCATAATTGTGGTTTATTAAAACAGCATGCATGTACAACTTTTCAGACAAATCACAAAACACTAGTTTTAAGAAACAGTTTTAAAACGGTTACCAGTCTTTTTTAGCACTGCTGAAAGTCTTGATAACCCTAACCTCCTGTAGAGGGCGCTCTTCACCAGCGCTGCTTTAGTGGATCGAAGAAGAACATCGCCACTGTGCAGCCAGTTCAAGGGGTTGAAAAGTGAAACGCTATATGCTGAAGTTCGTATCATTTACTATCAAACTTCCAGACCTGCTTATTTCGATTAAAGGTCTGAGGACAAAGTGGAGCAGTGATTGAAAAGGGGCTTCCTTTCAATAGAAATGGAATCAGGGTCAGGCTTCATCCACTATAATGACATATAATCTCATGTTCCTACAGAGACCAAGTCCTTTCTCACACAGTTTTGAACATGACCACCAGAGGACAACATGATGCTTTTCCGTTTTTTATAAACGTGGTTTATGCTTCATTCCTTTATTCATATTTTGATTTTGTTTAACAGAGCTTTATCTTTGGGATCTTTGGGACACTTTTGTAAATGAAAAGGGTGGCTGAACTCATCCTTCATTCTGATGGTTTCAGAGCATCCACGTCACCCACTGCAGATAGTTTTATGTGTGTTTTTCTCTTTTCTTACTCCTTCAGCTGTAAAGGTGGTGCATCTTGTTCACCGTGTGGTCCTGATGGTGCAGCCTGGTGAGGTAGAGCTTCACAAAGAACATGCTAGTATAAGCTTTTTCCATTACCCTTTCTCATCTGTGGAGAAGAGACTTCTTAAACTGCTCGGTTTTCAAACGTATTGAAGATGATGAAGAAGCCTTGAGTCATGCATGTTCTGCTGCATGTCTCTCCAGCCATCCAACGTCACCAAGCTGAAAACCGTGAGGAGAGCAAAGCCTAGGAAAAAGTAACGCTGAACATGAACACGAGCACAAATATGAGGCCACTGGCATAGATCACATTCTTCATAATTGTTTTTTTAAAATGCCGATTTATGATATGAAATCCAGAATTTACTCTTGAGCCTTCTGGAGGTGTTGTAGGCCCAATTTAACCAAACATCTTGTGATGAGAGTCTTGATGCCTACTCCTACCCACTCCACTTTTCATCTAACATCAAAGACATTTTGCTACAGAGGCTCTCACCCCCTCAACCCATGTTTCACTCTCTTCCCATCCAACCACAAATCCAGGATCTGTAAAATTCAGCCTCTGCCATTGTGGCCCTGTCTTAGTAACATCTTGGACTGTTTTTTTTGTTGTTAAATTGTCCTTGTGTATATCTAGTGTTGACATGTCTGTGTGCTGTGAACTGATGTTGTGTGGTGTTATAGTTCTTTAATGTTTCCATGTGTCCTCCAAGATAATAATAATAAAGTATCTATCTAAATAGCACACAATGTTATACATAAGACACCAATTGATATTGGGGCTGGACAACAAAGAGTGAACTGAAGAAGTGAAATAACCTGTAGACCAAATTCACACAGTGCAAAACAATGATTACTCATTATGGACACACTTGATAAACTGGACACACACACACACACACACACACACAAACCTTCATATTCACTGATACTACCTCGCCACTTATATTGACTGAGACACTTTTTTATCTTAGACACTTTGTACGACACTTGTCACTTTAATTCTATTTATTTATATTGTTACTTGTATTATATTGTTGCTTTTATTCTTATTTTGCTGAGAAGAGAATCAGAGTCTAAGCATTTCATTTCCAGTAGCTAATACTGTGTGTGCTGTTACTGTGTGTTTGATAAATAAACTTTGAGCTTGAACTTGAACAACTTTAATAGTGTTGCATTATTGTTTTGTGGGATTAGCGGTCTTCAACTTTATTCTACATTCTGCCGTACAAAGGCACACTATAACCTGGGTAAATTATGATCATCTTAAGGCTAACAACCACCATTATAAATAAAAATCAATTATATTTTCACAAAAGCATTAATTTAATTAATTTCTTCTCTGGAAAGACCCTATCCCCACTTAACTCACATCAGTCTGATACTATACTACTTCACTATGATGTAAATGGCAGCGTGACGGGTGGTTAGAGAGCTTCCCCTTCAACCAGAGGGCCATGGTTTCCTGCTGAAGTGTCCTTGAGCAGGATATGTAATCCCAACTAGCTCCAGGGGTGCTGTTTTGTAACTCAGTGGTTCTCAAAGCGGGGTCAGGGGACCCCTTGAGGGGGCTCTCAGCAAAATGACTAATCATTTAATACCACTATAAATGATCCCAATGAGAGAATGGATAAGAATGACGATCCCAATTATAGATTTCATTGCTATTCCCTCCCGATGCACAATGTAGGCAACCATACAATTCAAAAGTTAATCAACAGCAAAAAGTCTTGTCCATGGGATAAAATGTAGGGCTCCTTAGCATGGAAACATTTGAGACCACCTGCTGTAGTTGACCCTGTGGTCCAGAAGGGATGATGTGGAGGCTGAACACTGAAACTCCCTTTACCCTTTTTACCTTTTTATTGTGGAACAGGGTTTTTAGGCCGTCACGAATCTCTCTGATAGAAATCCATTGTATACATCATGCTGAGTAGTGTCAAACTAATGTAAGTTATATGAGGATATACACTTTCAAGGAAAAGTAAAGCAGAAATGACTGTTTTCTGAAATGGATTTTTGTTTTTATTGGTGTTTGTTTGCCTGATGATCACAAACTAGAGGTCATAGTTTACACACCTTTTAATAAACCACAGCATCACTGGGGGCAAGTGAAAAGAGAATCTCCATAAGGGGGATTAATAAAGTGTATTAATATTATTATTATTATTATTATTATTATTATGACTTTACCTCTAAGATTTATGTTGGGCTGAAAAATGTGTGTAAACTATTGTGCAAATAAAAGGTGGCACAGCTGAGTTTAGGTGGGTTTACCCTCCACTATATCCCTGCCTCATGTCACAGCTTACAGGCATTGAAGTTTCAAGCACAAGTTTTTGTTGGATGAGTGCATATCCAGGCTTTTTGCAGGCTCTTTGTTCTGCTACCACACAGCAGGGAGACAGATCTCTCTCCATAGTGCAGCTGCAGGCTCCCCCAGCCCTCCCCTCCCCGGTCCGCGCAGGCGCAGTGGCTCCTCTGTGCGCTCTACTGTTTGCATTGTGTCTGAACTGCCGGCGAGCTTTAAAAATATTATACCCACCGCGGCAATGTCGGGCAGGTCGGTCCGAGCTGAGACCCGGAGCAGGGCAAAAGATGACATCAAGAGGGTTATGGCCGCTATTGAGAAAGTACGAAAATGGTAAGAGAAAAGAGAGGAAAAAACACCCTTTCGTTATCTAACACGAGAAAGGCTTGCTTGTTGGGGGAGGAGAGGGAAGGAGCGAGAAGCAATAAGGGATGAAATTGAAAGAAAGGGCAATTTTTGAACGGGATTTACAGCAGATGTACTTGCAGCTCAGGTGCACCGGGGCGCACTAGTGCGATGCGTCGCCTCGTAGTTTGGGCGCTGTTAAACACACAACCTGTAGTCTTTTTTCACGCAGATTTTTTAACAGCAAGGGTTGAACCCAGAAGCCATTTCGTTGCAGTCACATGAAGCCATTGCTTTCTCCTGCCCGCTGTTGTGCTCGTACCACGGGCGGCCCGGTTGACGGCTGCAGGACGACTCAAAAACGGCCAATAACTCCGACTTGGAAACAATTTGACGACGGCGCTCTTGAGTCAGAGTAGTTTAGTCCGTCTGGAGTTTTAAATTAAGCGCTTTGAGTCGCCCTTTAGGTCTGGTAGAGAATAAGGCACGGTGGGGGTTGGGAGAGGGAAGTAGGCTACTGTAGTGCATGGCTGAACACGCAATGACTCAGTCTGAACGTTTTTACAAATAAAATAAGACTGTTTGAACTTATAATATGAGAAATATTTTTTTTTTAAAGAGGAGATACGTTCATGAATACCCACCGTATAAAGCCGCTCAGTGGTTTAATTCACGGGTGTATGAATGAGGTGTGTTTTATTTGGTGGTTCAATTAGACCTCCCGGGATCTGAATCAATGAACTAGAAAGTAGAAGTTCTGTGATAACTCTGAGATGGGAGAATAAATCTAGTTTACCTTACACGTTGAAGGTGAGATGTAGTGCGTGTTTCATGTCGTGTCCTTTTGGGGTTTTTTTTTTATAATTTAGATTTTTCTCATATAGTATTTTTGATAAACGTATTATCACAAACTTCACTAATACTAAATACTTCACTAAAAATCAGTAATATTCCGACTACTCAATAGTGAGTTTTTAGTGGCCTTATCACAATTTATGGTATTTTTTTTTAAATCTATGTTTGTATTTTATTTTTGGAATCTATGTTAACACTATAATATTCCAATAATATTACTATAGGGACTTTTGCCGTGGTACTCCAATAGTGATCTAAGGGTACTTTATGGTATCTTTTAGCTCTTTTATCACTGTGATATTCTTCCTACAGGGATTCATAGTTTTGCTGTATCTGTATAGTATCCTGTTAAAATGTATTATAGGATTACTTGGTTCTTTTTCCACAGGGGAACTATTTGTGTGTTTCTTGTTTTAACTCAGTGTAGTACGGTTTACTGAATAAATCCAGGGTAGCGTGTCTGCTACAGAGCCTTTGTGTTATTTGAATGTGTGTGTGTGCCTCTCCCACACAGGGAGAAGAAATGGGTGACTGTGGGAGACACATCCCTTCGCATCTACAAGTGGGTCCCAGTGACAGAGCCCAAATCAGACGATGTAAGTTCAGCCACTTCGAAGACACTTGCTTATAGTTAATACCTTCTTCTTAGATGTTTATTTTTTTGTTTTCTGCATTAGTGTGGCAGTAGAAATACGCTAATATGAGAATTCCAAACATTCATTTTGAAATGTTAGAGAAATTTTTGTTTCCCGGATTTTTCTTACATGTGCCTAAGACTTTTGCACAATACAGTATGTCTGTCTTCATATCACTATATTGCTTTTTAATGATCCCCACCCCCACACTCCTGTATTGAATTTGAACACTATTACTTTCTCTCATTTGTTTTAGAAGAACAAGAATAAGAAGAAGGGCAAAGATGAGAAGTATGGCTCCGAGGTGACCACTCCAGAGAACAGCTCTTCTCCAGGGATGATGGACATGCACGGTGGGTGTAACCCCCCACAGACCTACCCTAGAGGGATTATTCAGGGGATGCAGGGGTCCTTGAAAAGTCTGAAAATATACTAGCTAAATTTAAGGCCTTGAAAAGTAATAAAATGTCTTATTCTTTCACCATGGGCTGCATGTCCACTCTTAGATTAATACAGAATAGGGTTACAATATTCAAAATATTTTTTTTTTCTTTGCTTTGTTAAACACAGTTGGATTTCATGTCCCTTAACAATTGATTTCCTGTTGTACTTTTTCTTACTGACCAGTTATAGCTATGCTCATCCAGAAACAGGCTGGTTTACCAGCTTTATTTCTTTATTGTGGTTGTCAAAGTGGACTTAAATTCAGCAGTGAGTAGTGCACTACAATATTGTATACAACGTCATAATCAAAACGCAAACACTAAACTTGCTCATCTTTTTGTCCATGCCAGATGACAACAGCAACCAGAGCTCCATCGCTGACTCGTCCCCGGTGAAACAGGAAAACAGTTGTAGCACCAGTCCTGCCCCCGAGCCCACCGCCGTGTCTCACCGTGATAACAGCGAGGCCAAGAGTGACCAGAGCCCCGACAGCAAGAGGGGTACACACACACACCACACACACACACACACACACACACACACACACACACACCTCCATGACGGTGTTAAAGACCTCTCCTCTGTCCCTGACTTATATTCTTCAGTCATTGATAGGACGCTAGCTTTCCCTTTTGAAATCATTGCTATGTTACTAAAGGACCATTGACATCACACTGATGGAGAACAAGAGGACTAACTACTTCCCTTGAGTTAAACATACATACAAAGTGACACAGAGCAGCTGTGGCCTTGATATTCCCCTCAGGGCTTCAACTGTCAACTGTCCTCTGGCTTTCTCTGTCTCTCTCTTGTCATCTCTCT